>JAXIVJ010002077.1:115000-118409 GCA_036785665.1 Chirona hameri
AGCTGCCTAGCCCAATCCTGAGCAGCCAATGGATGGTGGTATGGTACCGTGTAATGCAATTACGAGACAACATTAACCAGCTGCCCTAGCCCAATCCTGAGCAGCCCAATGGATGGTGGTATGGTCCCGTGTAATGCAATTACGAGACAAACATTAACCAGCTGCCCTAGCCCAATCCTGAGCAGCCCAATGGATGTGGTATGGTACCGTGTATGCAATTATAGCCACACATGTATATGTGATCCGTTCTCCGCTCCACGAGACAACATTAACCAGCTGCCCTAGCCCAATCCTGAGCAGCCCAATGGATGGTGGTATGGTACCGTGTAATGCAATTATAGCCACACATGTATACTGTGATCCGTCCTCCGCTCCACGAGACAACATTAACCAGCTGCCCTAGCCCAATCCTGAGCAGCCCAATGGATGGTGGTATGGTACCCGATGTAATGCCAATTATAGCCACACATGGTAGCCGCACATGGTAGCCACAATGGTAGCCACACATGGTAGCAACACATGGTAGCCACACATGGTAGCCACACATGTAGCCACACATGGTAGCCACACATGGTAGCCACACCATGTAGCCACACATGGTAGCCACACATGTAGCCACTACATGGTAGCCACACATGTAGCTCACACATGGTCCACACTTAGCCACACATGGTAGCCACACATGTAGCCACACATGGTAGCCACACATGGTAGCCACACATGTAGCTCACACATGGTACCTCACATGTATCCCACATGTACATCACACATGTAGCCACACATGTACTCCCACAATGTATCCACACAGGTACCACACTGGTACCACACATGGTAGCCACACATGTAGTCCACACATGTAGCCACACATGTATCCACACATGTAGCCACACATGTTAGCCACACATGTAGCCACACATGAAGTCCACACATGTAGCCACTACTCAAGCCACACATTACGCCAACATCATAACCACACATGTAGCCCACATATGACATCACATGTATCCACATTACTCCACATATAAGCACAATTATCCATGACTCATTACTCCACATTAGTTGACACTTATCACATTATCCATATCATTGATACACTTATTGAATTATGAATACATTTCCATATTATCACACTATCCCAACATTCTTCATAACTCCAAAGTATTCCTATACTTAATAACAAAAACAATTACCACACAATCAATAACAATCCATCTATCCCACACCTACACCTCCTCTTCTCAAACTACCAAACCCAATCACCCCCTAACCTACCTACATCACTCCTAACATCAACAAATCCCATATCAATATAACTCACTTCTCCTTCCCTCCCCTCTTCCCCCTACTAAGACCCTACCCAATTCACCATCCCCCACCACCCACGCATAAATTTCCATTAGCTGCCGCCATTGCTTGTCCTATCGACCTGATCCAGTCGCATAGCTATCACATATCTACTATCTATCAGCTCATGTACCACTCCGACCCTCATCACTATCTCATACGACATTCACGTACCAGCTCATCTCACTCCCTCATGGTACAAGGTCACTTACCGGCCACCGACCCCTCCTGACAGCTCTGACACTGTACCTTCAGCTCAGCTCACATCCGTACAGTCACTACGCTCACCTGACCCCTCACGTCACTGGACCCGCGCCAGCTCAGCTCACAGCTAGTACAAGGTCAGCTAGCGCTCACCGACCCCTCATGACGTCACTGGGACCAGCGGCCAGCTCAGCTCAAAGCTGGTACAAAGGTCAGCTAGCGCCCACCACGCCCCTCATGACGTCACTGGGACCAGCGGCCAGCTCAGCTCATAAGCTTGAGAAGTGTGTCAACTTTTAGCCTTCAGTCGTTTTGGGGCAATCCCCTATCGCCGTGTTTGGATCCGCTCCCCACTGCTAAAAGTGACGTCAGACGCCGCGGACCGCCCGACAGGAATCAGGGAGACGACTTTCAGGCGATGGGATTTCCAGCGGACGAAACTTTCCGAAAGAATGTTAACCCGCGCACTGCAGGGGGGTTGATTTCCCCCCCCCCCCCCACTCAGGTTTTTCAAAGATAGCGAAAAAACGGCGGCGCTGCGCGCCGCCGGGTTTTGGTACACCTGCTAGGACATCAATTGCACACACTTTGAGATAACAAAATATCCTCGGGTCATCTCAGGTCAGGTCACCCGACCAGGTGAAGTGACCCCACCTCCAAAAATGTTTGCAGTTGTGCCAAAGCCAGAGTTTTTCACCGATCAGTTTGAAACTTACAGGATGTCATGAGGGCATAAGTACTTACAATTCGTTTATCTCGGAATTTTGATATCGGTGACCTAAGGTTAGTAGGTCAATTTCGTAACCTCCCCATAATAAGTCAATGGGGAAATATACAAATGCTTCCTATGTCAAGGATATGCATGATATTAGTCCAATTACTTCTGGATGATGTTATTATAGAATATTCTTGATGATCCAAGTGTATTGTGTGTTCAGTGACCACTATTGGGTCATTTGAGGTCATGCGAGGTCGCCATCACTCGCGAGGTCAATAACTCCCGACATAATGAAGATAGAGAAGTAAAACAGACATTAATGTGTTTGTCTCGTCGAGACACGTCGCTTCCCATATGCAACATGCCCTACTTGGGTCACCACTTGACCTTGACCTGAGGTCAAATTGTTAAGTTGACTTAACAAGGTCACTATATGTATCATTCGAAGCGCCTTGACAAGATAAACACAATGGCGTAAACAGTTCTCCGTTATCTTTATTAAGTAAAAAGTTAATAGCAAAGAACGATTTAGCACAAAAACGTCATTTTCCCCCTTTTTGACCTTTGGAGCCTCAAATATTGACCTGAGATCCAATCTGAGGACACCTTAGCGATTGCAAATTTCACTGGCTGGCGTTTGCTTTTTTCCGTTTGTTTCTAACTAGCATCGTTTCTGAGGTATATGGGAATTTCTGGAGCGATGTCCTAAAACAGAATTTTTTTTGGAAAATTTGACCTTCGATGACCTCTGGTGACCTCAATTTTGACCTGACCTAAAAAAAACACTGAAATACTTTCGATAGAACATGTATGGAGCTATCAAATACCTTTTTTCGCTTCTCGCTACGTAGCGTAGTTTTCGAGATCTCAGGGGGGGGGGGGCGGAAATCAACCCCCTGCAGTTCGTGTTCGGCGCAAAGCCCCTGCAGTGCGCGGGTTAATGTACGACTGAGCAGATGACGAAAACCAAGACCAAGCAAGAGAGGTGAAGCAAGACGTCTCAGACGTGAAATAGCCTCAGGAAAGGGCAAAATAAATGCCTTTACTATATCAACAGTAGTATCAGTGGCAACGGGTAAAATGTAGTATCCGTGAATATTTTGGAAAGCAAGTGGTGAGCCATGTGGACTGCAGACACGCAAT
>JAXIVJ010002078.1:0-112500 GCA_036785665.1 Chirona hameri
AGAGAGAGCGAGATGAGAGAGCGAGAGAGAGAGCGAGAGAGAGACGAGAGGAGAGCGAGAGCGAGAGAGCGAGAGAGAGCGAGAGAGAGCGAGAGAGAGCGAGAGAGAGCGAGAGAGAGGCGAGAGAGAGTCGAGAGAGAGAGCGAGAGAGCAGAGAGAGAGCGAGAGAGAGCGAGAGAGAGCGAGAGAGAGAGCGAGAGAGAGCGAGAGAGAGAGCGAGAGAGAGAGCGAGAGAGAGCGAGAGAGAGCGAGAGAGAGCGAGAGAGCGAGAGAGAGCGAGAGAGAGCGAGAGAGAGCGAGAGAGAGCGAGAGAGGAGAGCGAGAGAGAGAGAGCGAGAGAGAGAGAGAGCGAGAGAGAGAGAGAGAGAGCGAGAGGAGAGAGCGAGAGAGAGAGTGCGAGAGAGAGAGCGAGAGAGAGAGAGAGCGAGAGAGAGAGAGAGCGAGAGAGAGAGAGAGCGAGAGGAGAGAGAGCGAGAGAGAGAGAGGAGCGAGAGGAGAGAGAGAGAGAGCGAGAGAGAGAGAGAGAGACGAGAGAGAGAGTGAGAGAGAGAGAGAGAGCAGAGGAGAGAGAGAGAGCGAGAGAGAGAGAGAGCGGAGAGATGAGAGAGCGAGAGAGAGAGAGAGAGCGAGAGAGAGAGATGAGAGCGAGCGAGAGAGAGAGAGCGAGGAGGAGAGAGAGCGAAGAGAGAGAGCGAGCGGAGAGAGAGCGAGAGAGAGAGAGAGCGCGCGAGCGAGAGAGCGCGCGAGAGTGAGCGCGATGAGAGAGAGAGCGAGAGCCGAGAGAGTGCGCGCGAGAGAGAGAGCGCGCGAGAGAGAGCGCGAGAAGAGTGCGAGCGAGGAGAGGCGCGAGAGAGCGCGCGAGCGCGAGAGAGAGCGCGCGAGAGAGAGCGCGCCGGAGAGAGAGCGCGCGGAGAGGAGAGCGCGCGAGAGAGAGCGCGTGAGAGAGAGCGCGCGAGAGAGAGCGCGCGAGAGAGAAGAGCGCGAGAGAGAGAGCGACGGAGACGGAGAGAGCGAGCGAGGCGAGCGAGGGAGCGAGAGAGCGAGAGAGCGCGAGAGAGAAGAAAAAAATGGGTTATACATAGGGTGCATGTTTGAAGAAATGGCGCCCCAATTTCCGTGAACAAAATGCGCCCCTGTTCCCCGGAAAAAATGCGCCCCTATACCCTGCCTGCCCCCCCCCCCCCCCCCCCCCCCCCCTTGCAAAAATTCCTGGATCCGCCCCTGACAGCAGTTAACCCTTATAACATAATTTAGAAAGAAACTCCAACTTCAAGATTGTCTGGCAAAAGTGCAATGCAGTTCCCATTTCTTCTCGCACTAGTCACGAATATGCTGACATATGTTCTTACCTTGAAGCCAAGATTGACACTTTTCCATCCTTGCCCAAACCAGAGGTTTTTTCTCAGAAGAATTCAAATTGGCAATCCCTTGTGGTTGGTTGTTCATTTGCGTTTTCAAAGTCCTTCTTTCACCATGGAAATCGCAGCTTGTATGACCGCAGCGTACTTTCATACGCGACGGCGGTTTCCCCCATGTTGACTTGACTTACGAACACAGTATATCAATCACAAAAAAAATAGGTACGTAGGCATGTGCCTAATACACATTTTAACGCTGTGAATTGGCTGTGAAGCACAAACCCGCTTCATCACAGATGCGCCAGATATGTACAATATGAGGGAGCACTGACATCCATATAATACCTAGACAGCCATCTTGCGCCGTCCGGTCGTTCCCACACTGCGTGGTGGCGCCATCACTAACTCACCAGCCCTGGGGGCGAAACATCGGCGGGCGCCATAGGGACTAATGTATAAATGGCAAATCTGAACGGCTTCCTGAATGGGCTACGCTTAGAAAAAGTGGTGCAAAGTAGCATCATATTATTCGCTGGAGATTCTAGATTGAGCCAAAAACGAATTATAAGGTTCCACCTGGTCATGGAATTTCTGGAGAGCAGCTGGAATGATCGGTTACCATGGCCTTATTTGGATGTAACAACCACGTTATACTGTTGACTTTCCGTTGCGAAATGCGATATAAGCTTAGTGTATGAAGTTTGTGAAGCTTATATCGCATTTGCAACGGAAAGTGAACGGTATAACATGGTTTTACACCCCAAATAAGGCCATGGTAACTGATCATCTCAGCTGCTCTCCAGAAATTACATGACCAGGTGGAACCTTATAATTCGTTTGGGCTCAATCTAGAATCTCCAACGAATAATATGATTCTACTTTGCACCACTTTTTTCCAAGCGTCGCCCAGTCAGGAAGCCGTTCAGATTTGCCATGTATACATTGGTGCCTATGGCGCGCGCGATGTTTTGCCCCCCAGGACGGCTGACGCCACCACACAGTGTGGGGGAACGGGCCGTCCGGCGTAGGCGGCGCGCGAGTTGGCTGTCTAGGTATTATATTGATGTCAGTGTGAGGGAGGCTGAAAAATAATACTGGCTCGCAAGACAGGCGTTAAGGGTCAAAATTCCCATCGTGCAGCAGTCAAGAAAACCCTTATGAAGATCGTGCCTGTCTCGCCAGGTAATACCTTTCGCCCACTATTGTCTGTCTCGCAACCGATGAGGAAACAAGTCCTAAATTCAATGCCGTGAAAGCTATTCTATAACTTATGAAGAATGTTCTGTGGTAGTTGTACGGCGGTCAAAAGAAAAACAGAAAATGACTGAAAACAATACTTGTAGTTAACAATATTATGTCTCCTGGGCATTTTGTTGCCGATATCTTTCTGTCTCCCCATTCCAGTGGCCAAGTAAGCAGTTTTTTTCACCTCTGTTCGCCTCGGCCACAAACTGCGAATTGTGTCGCCCTCGTCTACAAAGCTATACAAGATAGCGGAGGGAAATGTGCTCAGCCACGCACGGTACGAATACAAATGTGACCTTTTAGCTATTGTTGTGCCTCAGTTCAAGCAGTCACTTTCGAAACATTTGGGAGAGATCATTAATTAATTACAATCCTCCAATCATAGAGACTTGGTGAAACTGAGGCATTGCACGAGGAAGCTTACTACGGCGTACTCCGTATAACTGCCAGCCTCCACTGCGCGCTTTGGCAATTTATCGCTTCACTTTTACGTTTTATCAGGTCACTTTGCGTTTTCTCACGTTCATACAAATGTTAACTACGTGCTAATATACAGTGCAGGATCCACTGAACGAAATGAGAAAGTGAATAAATGAAAAAGTGCACAATCGGTACGGTAAACCTCAAAATCGAAACGGAAAAGTGCAAAAGTGTAACCAGTAAACGCAGAAATCGTCACGCAGAAACGAAAAAATGAGAAAGGATAAAAACGAGAAGATGTTTGATCAGTTGAAAGTTTTTGCATTTTGAATCATGCTCATCATGCCACCTTTCAAGTGATGTGTGGCTGTGTTTCAAGCGAATATTTGCAAAGAAACTATTTGCCGTATTTAAAACAAACTACTTTGTACCTATTCCTTATATTTCATCTTACAGACATAAAATGTGTCATTTTGTGCCGATCTCAGTCGTTTGGGGAAGCCATGATGCTGATATTAACCCCCTTGGGTCCGTCTTTGTTCGGCTCCCCAATCGTTTTGACAAATCGACAACCGCTGGCTGTACTTATTATGTGTTACCTCTCCCCTGTTCAACAAGCTTTCGCTGACGTTCCATCCTCCCGCTTAACAGCTTTTCGCTGACGTTACCCCCCCCCCCCCCCCGCTCAACACAACTTTTCGCTAATACTCAACCCCTCCTCTCCCCCGTCAACAACTTTTCGCTAACGCTCCCCCCCCCCCCCCCCCCCGGTCAGCAACATTTCGCTGACGGCCACCACTCGGCTCGATCCCCCCCCCCGGTCAGCAACATTTCGCTGACGGCCACCACTCGGCTCGATCCCCCCCCCCCGGTCAGCAACATTTCGCTGACGGCCACCACTCGGCTCGATCCCCCCCCGGTCAGCAACATTTCGCTGACGGCCACCACTCGGCTCGATCCCCCCCCCCCCGGTCAGCAACATTTCGCTGACGGCCACCACTCGGTTCGATCCCCCCCCCCCCCCGGTCAGCAACATTTCGCTGACGGCCACCACTCGGCTCGATCCCCCCCCCCCCCCGGTCAGCAACATTTCGCTGACGGCCACCACTCGGCTCGATCCCCCCCCCCCCGGTCAGCAACATTTCGCTGACGGCCACCACTCGGCTCGATCCCCCCCCCCCCCCCCCGGTCAGCAACATTTCGCTGACGGCCACCACTCGGCTCGATCCCCCCCCCCCCCCCCGGTCAGCAACATTTCGCTGACGGCCACCACTCGGCTCGATCCCCCCCCCCCCCCCCCCGGTCAGCAACATTTCGCTGACGGCCACCACTCGGCTCGATCCCCCCCCCCCCCCCCCCCGGTCAGCAACATTTCGCTGACGGCCACCACTCGGCTCGATCCCCCCCCCCCCCCCATTTCAAAGACGTGACGGAGTCCCTGCACCGTCAGGTACTTAATGAGTTAATTAGGCGAGTCTGCTCCAGCTACGGCATGTTGAAACTGACTGAAGCCGTGAGTGTTTTCTACTTGTGTGACAATGTAGAGACCTCAGTTTGGCGGCCCCGCTGCAGACAATGTAGAGACCTCAGTTTGGCGGCCCGCTGCAGACAATGTGTAGAGACCTCAGTTTGGCGGCCCCGCTGCAGACAATGTGGAGACCTCAGTTTGGCGGCCCCGCTGCAGACAATGTAGAGACCTCAGTTTGGCGGCCCCGCTGCAGACAATGTAGAGACCTCAGTTTGGCGGCCCCGCTGCAGACAATGTAGAGACCTCAGTTTGGCGGCCCCGCTGCAGACAATGTAGAGACCTCAGTTTGGCGGCCCCGCTGCAGACAATGTAGAGACCTCAGTTTGGCGGCCCCGCTGCAGACAATGTGGAGAGACCTCAGTTTGGCGGCCCCGCTGCAGACAATGTAGAGACCTCAGTTTGGCGGCCCCGCTGCAGACAATGTAGAGACCTCAGTTTGGCGGCCCCGCTGCAGACAATGTAGAGACCTCAGTTTGGCGGCCCCGCTGCAGACAATGTAGAGAGACCTCAGTTTGGCGGCCCCGCTGCAGACAATGTGGAGAGACCTCAGTTTGGCGGCCCCGCTGCAGACAATGTGGAGAGACCTCAGTTTGGCGGCCCCGCTGCAGACAATGTGGAGACCTCAGTTTGGCGGCCCCGCTGCAGACAATGTAGAGACCTCAGTTTGGCGGCCCCGCTGCAGACAATGTGGAGAGACCTCAGTTTGGCGGCCCCGCTGCAGACAATGTGGAGACCTCAGTTTGACGGCCCCGCTGCAGACAATGTAGAGACCTCAGTTTGGCGGCCCCGCTGCAGACAATGTAGAGACCTCAGTTTGGCGGCCCCGCTGCAGACAATGTGTAGAGACCTCAGTTTGGCGGCCCCGCTGCAGACAATGTGGAGACCTCAGTTTGGCGGCCCCGCTGCAGACAATGTAGAGACCTCAGTTTGGCGGCCCCGCTGCAGACAATGTAGAGACCTCAGTTTGGCGGCCCCGCTGCAGACAATGTAGAGACCTCAGTTTGGCGGCCCCGCTACAGACAATGTGGAGAGACCTCAGTTTGGCGGCCCCGCTGCAGACAATGTGGAGAGACCTCAGTTTGGCGGCCCCGCTGCAGACAATGTAGAGACCTCAGTTTGGCGGCCCCGCAGCAGACAATGTAGAGACCTCAGTTTGGCGGCGCCGCTGCAGACAATGTAGAGAGACCTCAGTTTGGCGGCCCCGCTGCAGACAATGTGGAGAGACCTCAGTTTGGCGGCCCCGCTGCAGACAATGTGGAGAGACCTCAGTTTGGCGGCCCCGCTGCAGACAATGTGGAAACCTCAGTTTGGCGGCCCCGCTGCAGACAATGTAGAGACCTCAGTTTGGCGGCCCCGCTGCAGACAATGTGGAGAGACCTCAGTTTGGCGGCCCCGCTGCAGACAATGTGGAGACCTCAGTTTGACGGCCCCGCTGCAGACAATGTAGAGACCTCAGTTTGGCGGCCCGCTGCAGACAATATGGAGACCTCAGTTTGGCGGCCCCGCTGCAGACAATGTAGAGACCTCAGTTTGGCGGCCCCGCTGCAGACAATGTAGAGACCTCAGTTTGGCGGCCCCGCTGCAGACAATGTAGAGACCTCAGTTTGGCGGCCCCGCTGCAGACAATGTGGAGACCTCAGTTTGGCGGCCCCGCTGCAGACAATGTAGAGACCTCAGTTTGGCGGCCCCGCTGCAGACAATGTAGAGACCTCAGTTTGGCGGCCCCGCTGCAGACAATGTAGAGACCTCAGTTTGGCGGCCCCGCTGCAGACAATGTAGAGACCTCAGTTTGGCGGCCCCGCTGCAGACAATGTAGAGACCTCAGTTTGGCGGCCCCGCTGCAGACAATGTAGAGACCTCAGTTTGGCGGCCCCGCTGCAGACAATGTGGAGAGACCTCAGTTTGGCGGCCCCGCTGCAGATAATGTAGAGACCTCAGTTTGGCGGCCCCGCTGCAGACAATGTAGAGACCTCAGTTTGGCGGCCCCGCTGCAGACAATGTGGAGACCTCAGTTTGGCGGCCCCGCTGCAGACAATGTAGAGACCTCAGTTTGGCGGCCCCGCTGCAGACAATGTAGAGACCTCAGTTTGGCGGCCCCGCTGCAGACAATGTAGAGACCTCAGTTTGGCGGCCCCGCTACAGACAATGTGGAGAGACCTCAGTTTGGCGGCCCCGCTGCAGACAATGTGGAGAGACCTCAGTTTGGCGGCCCCGCTGCAGACAATGTAGAGACCTCAGTTTGGCGGCCCCGCAGCAGACAATGTAGAGACCTCAGTTTGGCGGCGCCGCTGCAGACAATGTAGAGAGACCTCAGTTTGGCGGCCCCGCTGCAGACAATGTGGAGAGACCTCAGTTTGGCGGCCCCGCTGCAGACAATGTGGAGAGACCTCAGTTTGGCGGCCCCGCTGCAGACAATGTGGAAACCTCAGTTTGGCGGCCCCGCTGCAGACAATGTAGAGACCTCAGTTTGGCGGCCCCGCTGCAGACAATGTGGAGAGACCTCAGTTTGGCGGCCCCGCTGCAGACAATGTGGAGACCTCAGTTTGACGGCCCCGCTGCAGACAATGTAGAGACCTCAGTTTGGCGGCCCGCTGCAGACAATGTGGAGACCTCAGTTTGGCGGCCCCGCTGCAGACAATGTAGAGACCTCAGTTTGGCGGCCCCGCTGCAGACAATGTAGAGACCTCAGTTTGGCGGCCCCGCTGCAGACAATGTAGAGACCTCAGTTTGGCGGCCCCGCTGCAGACAATGTGGAGACCTCAGTTTGGCGGCCCCGCTGCAGACAATGTAGAGACCTCAGTTTGGCGGCCCCGCTGCAGACAATGTAGAGACCTCAGTTTGGCGGCCCCGCTGCAGACAATGTAGAGACCTCAGTTTGGCGGCCCCGCTGCAGACAATGTAGAGACCTCAGTTTGGCGGCCCCGCTGCAGACAATGTAGAGACCTCAGTTTGGCGGCCCCGCTGCAGACAATGTAGAGACCTCAGTTTGGCGGCCCCGCTGCAGACAATGTGGAGAGACCTCAGTTTGGCGGCCCCGCTGCAGATAATGTAGAGACCTCAGTTTGGCGGCCCCGCTGCAGACAATGTAGAGACCTCAGTTTGGCGGCCCCGCTGCAGACAATGTAGAGACCTCAGTTTGGCGGCCCCGCTGCAGACAATGTAGAGAGACCTCAGTTTGGCGGCCCCGCTGCAGACAATGTGGAGAGACCTCAGTTTGGCGGCCCCGCTGCAGACAATGTGGAGAGACCTCAGTTTGGCGGCCACGCTGCAGACAATGTGGAGACCTCAGTTTGGCGGCCCCGCTGCAGACAATGTAGAGACCTCAGTTTGGCGGCCCCGCTGCAGACAATGTGGAGACCTCAGTTTGGCGGCCCCGCTGCAGACAATGTAGAGACCTCAGTTTGGCGGCCCCGCTGCAGACAATGTGGAGACCTCAGTTTGGCGGCCCCGCTGCAGACAATGTGGAGAGACCTCAGTTTGGCGGCCCCGCTGCAGACAATGTGGAGACCTCAGTTTGGCGGCCCCGCTGCAGACAATGTAGAGACCTCAGTTTGGCGGCCCCGCTGCAGACAATGTAGAGACCTCAGTTTGGCGGCCCCGCTGCAGACAATGTGGAGACCTCAGTTTGGCGGCCCCGCTGCAGACAATGTGGAGACCTCAGTTTGGCGGCTCCGCTGCAGACAATGTAGAGACCTCAGTTTGGCGGCCCCGCTGCAGACAATGTGGAGACCTCAGTTTGGCGGCCCCGCTGCAGACAATGTAGAGACCTCAGTTTGGCGGCCCCGCTGCAGACAATGTGGAGACCTCAGTTTGGCGGCCCCGCTGCAGACAATGTGGAGACCTCAGTTTGGCGGCCCCGCTGCAGACAATGTAGAGACCTCAGTTTGGCGGCCCCGCTGCAGACAATGTAGAGACCTCAGTTTGGCGGCCCCGCTGCAGACAATGTGGAGAGACCTCAGTTTGGTGGCCCCGCTGCAGACAATGTGGAGAAACCTCAGTTTGGTGGCCCCGCTGCAGACAATGTGGAGAGACCTCAGTTTGGCGGCCCCGCTGCAGCCATGCAGCGAGACCTCAGTTTGGCGGCCCCGCTGCAGACAATGTAGAGACCTCAGTTTGGCGGCCCCGCTGCAGACAATGTAGAGACCTCAGTTTGGCGGCCCCGCTGCAGACAATGTGGAGAGACCTCAGTTTGGCGGCCCCGCTGCAGCCATGCAGCGAGACCTCAGTTTGACGGCCCCGCTGCAGACAATGTGGAGACCTCAGTTTGGCGGCCCCGCTGCAGACAATGTGGAGACCTCAGTTTGGCGGCCCCGCTGCAGACAATGTGGAGACCTCAGTTTGGCGGCCCCGCTGCAGACAATGTGGAAACCTCAGTTTGGCGGCCCGCTGCAGACAATGTGGAGACCTCAGTTTGGCGGCCCCGCTGCAGACAATGTGGAGACCTCAGTTTGGCGGCCCCGCTGCAGACAATGTGGAGACCTCAGTTTGGCGGCCCCGCTGCAGACAATGTGGAGAGACCTCAGTTTGGCGGCCCCGCTGCAGCCATGCAGCGAGACCTCAGTTTGGCGGCCCCGCTGCAGACAATGTAGAGACCTCAGTTTGGCGGCCCCGCTGCAGACAATGTAGAGACCTCAGTTTGGCGGCCCCGCTGCAGACAATGTGGAGAGACCTCAGTTTGGCGGCCCCGCTGCAGCCATGCAGCGAGACCTCAGTTTGACGGCCCCGCTGCAGACAATGTGGAGACCTCAGTTTGGCGGCCCCGCTGCAGACAATGTGGAGACCTCAGTTTGGCGGCCCCGCTGCAGACAATGTGGAGACCTCAGTTTGGCGGCCCCGCTGCAGACAATGTGGAAACCTCAGTTTGGCGGCCCGCTGCAGACAATGTGGAGACCTCAGTTTGGCGGCCCCGCTGCAGACAATGTGGAGACCTCAGTTTGGCGGCCCCGCTGCAGACAATGTGGAGACCTCAGTTTGGCGGCCCCGCTGCAGACAATGTGGAGAGACCTCAGCTCGGCGGCCCCGCTGCAGCCGTGCAGTCCATGCCGAGTACAGACAGAATGGCACGCTGTACTGACCTCTATCAGGTGGGTCTATGGGGTGGGTATGGGGTAGATCTCTAGCCGTGGGGTTGGGGGGGGGGGCACTGGGTAGTGGCGTATTTTCACAAAGTTGTTAACTGGGGGGGGTAGAGCGCGTCATCAATACATCAGTAACTGCACGTCCGGCCATTTTTATTTTGTTAGCGGGGGGTCAAGTCATGGTTTCACGACCATTGGGGGGACCATGGCCCTAAATGCCCCCCCCCCCCCCTCCCCCTCTCCTTGATCTACCAGTGACCCGGGCCAGCTACCTTACCGCTCGCGAGTTTAGATGGCCCTAAATGCCCCCTCCCCCCCACCCACCCCCCACCCCCTGGATCCACCAGTGACCCGGGCCAGCTACTTTACCGCTCGCGAGTTTAGATGATAAACAAATCAACAACCTGCAAAATGTAATAAAACTACTCTCGTCCTCCACTAACAGAGAGATAACCCCGTATTGGGCCTACTATCAATCGCTCGTCCTCCACTAACAGAGAGATAACCCCGTATTGGGCCTACTATCAATCGTTCGTCCTCCACTAACAGAGAGATAACCCCGCATTGGGCCTACTATCAATCGCTCGTCCTCCACTAACAGAGAGATAACCCCGTATTGGGCCTACTATCAATCGCTCGTCCTCCACTAACAGAGAGATAACCCCGTATTAGGCCTACTATCAATCGCTCGTCCTCCACTAACAGAGAGATAACCCCGCATTGGGCCTACTATCAATCGCTCGTCCTCCACTAACAGAGAGATAACCCCGCATTGGGCCTACTATCAATCGCTCGTCCTCCACTAACAGAGAGATAACCCCGCATTGGGCCTACTATCAATCGCTCGTCCTCCACTAACAGAGAGATAACCCCGTATTAGGCCTACTATCAATCGCTCGTCCTCCACAAACAGAGAGATAACCCCGCATTGGGCCTACTATCAATCGCTGGTCCTCCACTAGCAGAGAGATAACCCCGTATTGGGCCTACTATCAATCGCTCGTCCTCCACTAACAGAGAGATAACCCCGCATTGGGCCTACTATCAATCGCTCGTCCTCCACTAACAGAGAGATAACCCCGTATTGGGCCTACTATCAATCGCTCGTCCTCCACTAACAGAGAGATAACACCGCATTGGGCCTACTATCAATCGCTCGTCCTCCACTAACAGAGAGATAACCCCGTATTGGGCCTACTATCAATCGCTCGTCCTCCACTAACAGAGAGATAACCCCGCATTGGGCCTACTATCAATCGCTCGTCCTCCACTAACAGAGAGATAACCCCGTATTGGGCCTACTATCAATCGCTCGTCCTCCACTAACAGAGAGATAACCCCGCATTGGGCCTACTATCAATCGCTCGTCCTCCACTAACAGAGAGATAACCCCGCATTGGGCCTACTATCAATCGCTCGTCCTCCACTAACAGAGAGATAACCCCGTATTGGGCCTACTATCAATCGCTCGTAAGCACGTCCGTTCGCTCTGAATCGCAAGTCACAATCTTCTCGTGTGTTGGTGAAACTCGCCATCAGTTTTTCGGGCGAAAAATAATCGCCGAAGTCAGTTTTGCTTTGTACAACTGGCCTCTGATCATGTTTTGTTATACCTTTGCATCTTGGCGGATGGGCGATTGTTTTAAGCTATTTTGATTTTCAAATTATTTATCTTTGAAATTCCTCGCATGGACAAATCGTTATATGGGTTTGGAAAAATTTCATTTTCGTATTTAATCCATGTAAATTGCTGCTAATTGGATGAGACCTACCACAACACAAACAGAATACTGAACAACGTTATTGACTCATTATGCACGGAAACTTTCTGTTACCATTTTAACGAGTTATTCGGAGTGACGAGTTTCTTATAGCTGGTAAAACCACGTGAGGAATAAAACCCAAGCATTAACGACCACAATAAAGAAGCTTAACGAGATTCATTTAACCCGCGAGTTACTGGGGTATATTTCATAACGCGGCTATTTCCACCCCCCTCCCCCCCCCCCCCCCTCGGACCTCCGGAACTACTGGACGGAATGTAAAAATTCAAACGGCATCCCTGGGAAATGTATCGAGGGAAACATTTCTAGGGAAACACATAAACATCAGCACAAAACAAACATTATCGAGGGAGGGGAAACAAACAAACATTTATCGAGGAATATTGTTGACCTCGGGGTCACTGATGACCCCGAGGTCAACAATATTATACAAGAAGGTCATATTTTGAGAAATCCAAATACATTTTTTTTTTAATCACAACAAAATCAGAATGATCAAAAACCGGATTATATGTGACATTTTGTACTTGACCTGACCACGGGTCAGGTCAAGTACAAAATGTTTGACCGTGTCAAAAGATCTCGATGGATGGAATTGTCGCGCCAAATTGCGATATTAAACGCATAAGCAGTCGATAAATCGGTATGATTCGTGTGTCTGACACTTATAAGTACCTTTCTAAGCTTTGTATGACCTTGGGTCAGGTCAAGGTCATCCGAGGTCACGAGGTCAAACTGCAGTTTACGGTCATTAGGCGTTGTAGCACATGTCTATGGTTGTATTTTCGTCTAGAACGCGAAAAATGACCCTAGAACATTGTTTGTTCCATATAAATAGAAGTGAAAAGCAAAAACGGAAAGGCGTTTTTTATACATAGTAATGCTGTGAGAGGTCGTCGGTTTTGTCATTTAAAGGTCATATTTTGAGAAATCCAAATACTTTTTTTTTTAATCACAACAAAATCAGAATGATCAAAAACCGGATTATATGTGATCGAGCCGTATTTGGTGAATATGTGTACCAAATTTGAAGTCGATATCTTCAACAATGACTGACTTATGAGTCAGTCATTGTTGAAGATATCGACTTCAAATTTGGTACACATATTCACCAAATACGGCTCGATCACATATAATCCGGTTTTTGATCATTCTGATTTTGTTGTGATTTTTTTAATGTATTTGGATTTCTCAAAATTGTCACTAAAAAAAAACTAAAAAAAATTAGAGATGGCAGTTTTATAGCCCGGTTTATTGTCAGTAATCTGATTTAAGACAATTGAGTTTATCTCAAACACCGTACCTTTGACAGCATTTTCCGCAAACCATTATTTTGCAACAAAAAACGAAGAACATGACGTCACTGACGTCATTCCCGGTTGAGCTATCATAACCTCATATTTTATTTTGCCAACATGTGTAGAATTGATGTGAGAGAAGGTACTGCAAGTTTGGTGACGATACTTATGTTCGTTTAGGAGTTATTGCAAAATAACGGGAGGGGGGGCAAGAAATAGCCCCCCCCCCCCAGTGAGTCGCGGGTTAACTATCTAGTGAAATTGCTACCCACAAAAATAAATAAGGACAATCTTGGGAACGATGATAATAAAATACGAAATATGCCACGGGCGTCCATTTTTGTCATCTGTTGCTCATGCTCAATAATCTCCGCAAAACCTAATTTCCACTTGTTCTTCCTAAATGTTCCTATGCACATTCACGCGCTTATTCGAAGATGTTAGACTTTTGTTTGATTTGTGATGTTTTATTTAAAATGTGTGTGACATAAGAAACCAGTTTGAGAAGAAGAAAAAACTGGAAATATTCCATCCCCCCCAAAAATAAATGGGTGTGGGGTATGCCAGAGACTGGCTTGGCGGTATTACCTGACTACCTGAGCCCTGTTCACGGGTTCCTGCGGTCGGGCGGTTGACCGCAGAGATTAGGCTCCGCCCACTACTCCATACGTCATCACGGGGGTCCGCGTTGGGCACGGCGATCCATGAACACAAGCTGCGGCTCCAAACTTATAACAATTTTGGCGCTTTAGCGATTTTTGGCAGACTCACTCTAACACACCTTATTACTTATTATTATTACTTATTAACTACACACTTAATTACTTACGCCATTGTCAACGCTCGGCAACTTCTTCCAGCATTCTCAAACTGCGAGACCTTTGTTGTCAATTCGCCAAACTCGAATGACGCGATGGACGCACCCGCGCCAAAAATGGCTTTAGTTTCTCCGCGGTCGCTGAGGCTGACTTCTCCCGGAAGCCGGAATCGCTGGCGATCGCAGCCGTGTGACGTCATACTCGCCACCCATTCCCACCGTCAGGGGTGTAGGCTCCTATTCAGTTGGGGGGCTTCAGCCCCCCCCCCCCCCAACTTTGACGAGTAAGTTGGTCAAATCCGGGAGAAATCTGTATTTTGTGGATTTTGATGGTGCTTTAACACGCGCCCTGGAGGGGGTGCGCAATCCGCCCCCCCCCCCCTCCGGTTTTTCGAGGATAGCGCAAAAACGGCGACGCGCAGTGCCGCCGTTTTTTGCACACCTGTTCAGCAATGAACTTGCCACATTATGTAAAATTATTGACCTCAAGTCATCTCAGGTCAGGTCACCAGACCAGAGCACGTGATGACCTCAACTCCAAAACGTTTGCAGTAGTACTACAGCCACAGTTTTAGGCCGATCGGCTTCAATCTTGCAGGATTTCATAAAGTCATAGATACCAACAATCTGTATATCTCGGATTTCTAATATCGGTGACCCAAGGTCAGGTCAATGTCGTGACCGCGAACACTGTTTTGTCAATAACTATCGACATAATGAAGCTAGAGAAGAGAAAATGGTACCAATGTGTTTGTCTCGTCGAGACACGTATCCCAATATGCAAATTACCAACTTGGGTCACCACTTGACCTTGACCTGAGGTCAAATTTATCAATTGACCTAACCTGGTCACCATGAATATGATTCAAAGCGCCTTGACGAGACAAAACGATCGCGTAGAAACTATTGCTTTATCTATATTAGGTAAAAATGTATTTGCGAAAAACAGTTTTGCCAAAAAATCACTTTTTTGACATTTGATGACATCTGGAGCCTCAACTATTGACCTGAGCTCAAATCTGAGGACACCTAGGCATTTTGCAAGGGCTTTCGATTGTTTTTTTCCCGTTTGCTGCTAACTATCATAGTTCCCGAGATATTTGGGGGTGTTCGAAGCGAAGTCTTGAAAATTTGAAAATCTGACCCTTGATGACCTCTAGTGACATCAATATTGACCTGAGAAAAAAATGAACGAAATACTTTCGAAAGAGCTTGTCTCGAGCTATCTAATGTCGTTTTCAGCTTGTCGCTACATTGCGTGGTTTTCGAGATCATAGGGGGGGGCAAATCCGCTCCCACCCCTCCAGGGCGTGTAATTATCAGAGGTGCTCCAGGGCGCGTGTTAAGCGATTTTTTTTAGCTCAGCCCCCCCGAACTTGTATGGAGAAGCTCCGCCCCTACCCACCGTCCCTCTACCCCCACTCCTGCTGGCCGCAGCCGTGTGACGTCATACTCGCCACCCCATCCCCACCGTCCCCTACCCCCACGCCTGCTGGCCGCAGCGACCGCAGCGACCGCAGCAGATCGCAGCAGGTACCCGTGAACAGGGGTCTTGTTGCCAAACTTTAAAGCGTATGACGGGCGTAGCTTCAGCTCACCACATCAACCCACGCCGCGTCGATGCTCGGCCAGGGGCGGCGGAAGAGGGGGGAGGAGGCAGTTGCTCCCCACTCAAGAAGTTTGTTTGTAAGAGAGGCCCTCCAGGAAGCTAGTTCGATTTTTTCCCGAAAAAATGGCCGTGGGCCCGAGGTGCCACCAGCCAGCCTGATGGGCGCTATAAGGCCGACAGAAGGGTAACCAGACAAAAAGTAAAATGTGAAAAAGTCAAAGGACAGAAAGGTCAAATAGGCTAAAGTCGAAAGCAAAAAGTCAAGAACGCAAAATGTAAAACGGACAAAAAGTCCAATAGCAAAAAGTAAAATAGCAAAAAGTAAAATGCAAAAAGTCAAACAGGCAAAAAGTCAACTGGAATAAAAGTAAAATGCAAAAAAGTCAAAACGGCAAAAAGTCAAAAGGACAAAAAGTATATTGCAAAAAGGCAAAAGGATAAAAGTCAAATGCAAAAAGCCAAACAGGCAAAAAGTAAAAAAGGATCAAAGTCAAAAATGCAGAAAGTCAAATGCAAAAGGCAAAAAGGAAAAAAGGAAAATTACCAAACTCAAAAATGCAAAAAATCATGTAAAAAGTCGAATGCAAAAAGTGAAATGGAAAAAGTAAAATGCAAAAAGTAAAATGCAAAAAGTAAAATGCAAAAAGTAAAATGCAAAAAGTCAAATGCAAAAAGTCAAATGCAAAAAGTAAAATGCAAAAAGTCAAATGCAAAAAGTCAAATGCAAAAAGTCGAATGCGAAAAGTAAAAAGGCAAACATAGTTGATTCACGGCTGAGGTCGAGGCCGCGTCACGGCAAAGCATGTGGTGAGAGTAAGTTTGACTTTTGCTTTTGCCTTTTTGCCGTTTTGCTTTTTTACCTCTCCGCCTTTTTGACTTTTGACCTTTTTGACTTCTGCCGCTTCGCTCCATACAGGACACGAGTCCTGTGCGTTAAGTCAAGAGTCTTGTGCGTTAAACTGCAAAAAGTAAAATGCAAAACGTTACAAAATAAAAGGGAATAAAGCTCAAATGTCAAAGAAGGCTATCTCAGTTCAATACGCCAGGCAAAGGTGAACTGCTTTCTTTAATTAACGGCCGATTTTTATCACCGAGAAATCGGCGCTCCTCCAGCGGAGGTTCTTCCGGAAAAAAGGACCACCGGGACCGAACTTCGGGCCTAGAGCCAGCTCCGTGGCCCTGAAATTTGCATTGCTAGTAGGTGATAAACAGCCCGATATAGCGAACGTAATTATTATTCAACGTATTTGCCTGCACTGTACAATTCTCTTTTGAAGTTAGTATATTAATGGATTAACTTAAGCTTCCGTTAGCTTTCCGTTATCTTTTTGACTTTTCGAATTCAACTTTTTGCGCTTTTGACTTTTTACATTTTACTTTTTGCGTTTCTGGCTTTTTGCATTTGACTGTTAGCGTTTTTGGCTTTTGCATTTGACTTTGATCCCTTTTGACTTTTTGCCTATTTGACTTTTGCATTTTACTTTTATATTTTTGACTCCTTGACATTTGACTTTTTGTCCATTTGACTTTTTGCAGTTTTGACTTCGTTTTTGACTTTTGTCCTTTTGACTGTTTGCAGATTTGACTTCTTGCATTTGACTTTTAGCCTATTTGACTTTTTATCCTTCGACTTTTTCACATTTTACTTTTAGTCCTTTCACTTTTTAACATTTGACTTGTTGTCCTGAAATCCGACGGAATGCCCTCGGTAGGCCTGATGGGACCCTTGGAAGGCCTGAGACTTCAACATGGGCGGATGGGCCTGCCCGACGTTTTTTTGTGACCATTTAGAGGTCCTGCAAAATATAATGGCCTAAATCCGAAGAGATACCATTTCGCGCGAATTTTTTTCGGGGGGGGGGGGCTTTGGCCATGGGGGGCCCTTTGGCCGAGGGGCCCCTGAGTTTCTTTGCCCACCATCTGAAAATACCTTCCACCGCCACTGGTCGGCGCCCTATTCTCCGTGCCGGAGTGTGTGTGTGGAGGGGGGGGGGGCGTCTGGACGCCCCCTCGAACTCGGATCTCGGGCAGTGGGCAAAACCAAAAATACCGTTTGGTGGCTCGTTAATGACTGCGTTGGTCCCTTTGTCCCCCTTGAATCCACCACCAGGCGTTGGGGGGGGGGGGAGGGTATCGCCCCTTTGCCCTCCCCCTGGGATTCACCAGTAGGCGGTTAGGGGCCATGGTCCCCCCCCCCCCCCCCCACCCCCTGGATCCGCCAGTAGGCGGTTGGGGGCATGGCCCCTTTGCCCCCTTGGATCCACCAGTAAGCGGTTGGAGGCATGGTCCTTTTGCCCCCTCCCCCCCCCCCCCCCCCCTTGGATCCACTAGTAAGCGGTTGGGGGGCAAGGCTCTTTTGCCCCCCCCCCCCCCACCTCCCCCTAACCGTGTATGGTCATGGGAACCCAGCCACCCGAGTGTGAACTAGGTGAGAGTGAGGAGCTATGCACCTGATTGGCTTTGATAGAAAACATACCTTTCCATTTAATACTTTCTGACAAAATGATGGTATCGTATTGTATTGTACTGCAACTAAATATGACCTATCCACATGCCTGGGCTATTCGCGGTCATTGTCATACAGGAATATAAACGTAGACAATATACGCAAACACTTTCATACCCACATACAATGGCTAAAATTATGTAAATATCGTAAATGACGTTCGAAACACGATAAAAACGGCATGAATATGAACAGAACAACACAGCATGGCGAATAGCAGGTATCAAAAACAAACAAATATCCTGTGAAACACGAAGTGAAACTAAAAACAACGAGGTCATACAAGAATAGCGTTAAAATAAACATAAATTGACTGCTAAGTGTGTATGGTTCTTCACTTGCACCAATCACGCTGTGAATTCTGCGCCACTCTGCTCGCATTCGATTTAAAAGACCTGACAATTGACTGTTCAAACATCACAATTCACACGTATGGACACACGCACTTGAGTAACATGCAGAGATTAAAATAATCGACAAACTGGCGTGAGTTAACCCTCGCCCTACGGGGGGCTGACACCCCCCCCCCCCCCCTGAGGTTTTTCTTAAATAACTTTTTACACATGCAGCGCAACTTGCTGACATTTTCGGTGACTGAGTTTACAACAATTATACACAGGCTGTAAAAGTAAAATTGAAATTGGTTCAGCAGTTTGGGATATAATCATGTTTTGATAACGTCATGTTGGTGGAAAAACGATAAATATTTGAAAAATGGTAGAAAACAGAGTTTTAAGAGGAAATTGCAAACGCAACTCACCAAAGATACGAAATGGCATTCTCTTTCAAATTTAAATCTCGGATTTTCAAAATTGTGGGTTTTTGACCCCTAAAATTAAAAACAAACTGATTTTTTTTAAATAAAATCCCCACAAAATCAAATTTGTCAAAGATGTTAGAAAAACCGGAATATATGTGAGAGAACTGAGCATGGATAATACCCATACCAAATTTCAAGCAATATCTTCATTTCCGAGGTCATTCACTTGACCTGGAAGGTCACCCGCTGACCTGAAACCTAAAAATCCCATATTCTTAGATTCCTCTCATGACAGGCAACATGCTGGTTCTTACCGCATTGCTCAAGTTGCTTGGTTTGGAAGTTAACAGGGGGGGGGGGGCTGTCAGCCCCCGTAGGGCGAAGGTGAAAAAAACTCCAGTTTCAGTTTCAGTTTCAGTTTCAGTTTATTTTGTTTAACAAAAAGATATATAAATTACAGACAATTGAGGATCGGCGCAAAAGCACAAGCTTAAGTTAAAGCGCCTCTCCAACAGAATTAAATGGAACAAAACAAAACGAAACCAAGAAAAAGGTAACCCTCGCCCGTAGGGCGAGGGTTAAGCCAGTCTAAGTCAGTTTTATATTTTTCGAAGTTTTCAAGAGTATTAAGGTGTAAAAACAAATATTTCAGCGCTCATTGTGGCGCCTTCCTCAGTGAGTGATTGGTGCAAGGTACCTTTTTTCTAGGTCAACAGAAAAATGAGCATTTTCACGCGATGAATAAAATGGTTAGGACTTCCATTAAGAAATAAACTAATCTTGCCTAAATTGATTACAAAAACACAAGACTAACGCCAACATTCACCCGCCAAAATAAAAGCATAACACACACGCACACACACAAAAACAATACTACGCAACATAAACACACGATTATACGCAACCGAATATCTAGATTACACATGATTAGACTTATATCGAGTTCTAGCAACCGTATATAGCTAGCGACCATTTTTCCAGACTATGTCCCATATGGGGCTCAAATGAACATTTCCAACGTCGAGGTTGATCGAAGGCCGCGACTGTCGAATCTCTATAGCCTCCCGGAACTTTCTTCTCTTCCAGTGACCTTCCAGAGCCAGAGTTTTTGCACTGAGCGGGTCCATACTTCCACTACATGTTTCAAAATGTCTAGCAGTGGCTGATTTGTCCCCCCTTGCGAATTTTATATCGGATACATGCTCCTTCATCCTGACAGTTTTTGGTCTTCCGGTTTCTCCTATGTAACTGGAGCCGCACGAGCACTTGATCTGGTAAACGGCCCCTTTTCTCTTGCCTGGTTCTATCGGGTCTTTAACGTTCACCAAACGATTTCGCAAACGTTTTGATGTGTGTGCTACCCTGATCCCTTCTTGTCTGAGCAGCTTCGTTATCTTCTCACTCACACCTGGTACGTAGGGAACTGCAGCGTACACTTCCCCGCTCCTGGCAACCTCTTCCTGCGATCCCCCAGCTTGTGCTCTCCGATGTTTCGGTTTCATGGCCTTTTTAACAAGGCTTTCTGGATATCCGTTGGCTGAGAATATTTCCTGAATCTTATTTCTCTCTTCTTTTAAACTTGAGGAGTCGCTACAAAGCAGTCTAGCCCTGGTTTCGAGGCATCTAATAACACCTGCCTTCATCCCGGGAGGGTGGTTCGAGTTATACTTCAGATAGACGTTAGACGTCGTCGCCTTCCTGTAAACTGATGTTCTCAGCTGTCCATTATCCCGGGATAATAGTACGTCCAGAAACGGAAGTTGTTGGTCTGTTTCTCGCTCTAACGTAAACTGAATGCTTGGGCAGAAGCTGTTCAGATGCTGGTGGAATTCTTGGAGGGCATCTTCACCGTGCGGCCACAGGATGAACATATCGTCCACGTAACGTCTCCAGATGGTAGGCTTCAATGTGGAGTTGGTCTTTTGTGGACGAGATCAAGCATCTATATTTGTGTGGATCTGAAGAAATGTTCAGTTTTGATGTAGTTTCTCTCTTCACGAAGGTGCCGGTGCAGGAGGCCGTGGACGTCATATGTATAAAACTGTCTGACGACGATACTTTGTTTGAGCGGAGTGAGCTAGGAGTGGATGATCTACGAAAACTAATGCTAGCATGCCTGCAATGTCGATATTTCTTATGTCAGGGTGCATTCTATGAGCAAAAAGAAGGCGCGCCAATGGGACTTAGCTTGTCCGTTGTACTTGCAAATGCATTCATGGAATTTTTAGAAGATTCCGTTCTGACCAACTCCACATTGAAGCCTACCATCTGGAGACGTTACGTGGACGATACATTCATCCTGTGGCCGCACGGTGAAGATGCCCTCCAAGAATTCCACCAGCATCTGAACAGCTTCTGCCCAAGCATTCAGTTTACGTTAGAGCGAGAAACAGACCAACAACTTCCGTTTCTGGACGTACTATTATCCGGGATAATGGACAGCTGAGAACATCAGTTTACAGGAAGGCGACGACGTCTAACGTCTATCTGAAGTATAACTCGAACCACCCTCCCGGGATGAAGGCAGGTGTTATTAGATGCCTCGAAACCAGGGCTAGACTGCTTTGTGGCGACTCCTCAAGTTTAAAAGAAGAGAGAAATAAGATTCAGGAAATATTATCAGCCAACGGATATCCAGAAAGCTTTGTTAAAAAGGCCATGAAACCGAAACATCGGAGAGCGCAAGCTGGGGGACCGCAGGAAGAGGTTGCCAGGAGCAGGGAAGTGTACGCTGCAGTTCCCTACGTACCAGGTGTGAGTGAGAAGATAACGAAGCTGCTCAGACAAGAAGGGATCAGGGTAGCACACACATCAAAACGTTTGCGAAATCGTTTGGTGAGCGTTAAAGACCCGATAGAACCAGGCAAGAGAAAAGGGGCCGTTTACCAGATCAAGTGCTCGTGCGGCTCCAGTTACATAGGAGAAACCGGAAGACCAAAAACTGTCAGGATGAAGGAGCATGTATCCGATATAAAATTCGCAAGGGGGGACAAATCAGCCACTGCTAGACATTTTGAAACATGTAGTGGAAGTATGGACCCGCTCAGTGCAAAAACTCTGGCTCTGGAAGGTCACTGGAAGAGAAGGAAGTTCCGGGAGGCTATAGAGATTCGACAGTCGCGGCCTTCGATCAACCTCGACGTTGGAAATGTTCATTTGAGCCCCATATGGGACATAATCTGGAAAAATGGTCGCTAGCTATATACGGTTGCTAGAACTCGATATAATTATAATCATGTGTAATCTAGATATTCGGTTGCGTATCATCGTGTGTTTATGTTGCGTAGTATTGTTTTTGTGTGTGGGCGTGTGTGTTATGCTTTTATTTTGGCGGGTGAATGTTGGCGTTAGTCTTGTGTTTTTGTAATCAATTTAGGCAAGATTAGCTTATTTCTTAATGGAAGTCCTAACCATTTTATTCATCACGTGAAAATGCTCATTTTTCTGTTGACCTAGAAAAGAAGTACCTTGCACCAATCACTCACTGAGGAAGGCGCCACAATGAGCGCTGAAATATTTGTTTTACACCTTAATACTCTTGAAAACTTCGAAAAATATAAAACTAACTGTTATACCTGAGTAAAAGTAACGAACAAAGTATGACCCTAAAGTCTTACTCAGTCTAAGTCAGTCAGTACGTCTGAGATATGGTCGTACTTTCGTCGACTAGAAATGATCCTGGCCGCAAAGTTGAACACTTTCTGAATTGTTCCTAGTGTTACAGATCCAGCGTTACCATAAACTTGCACACAGTAACGTACATGCGATCAAGATAACTACAACTAACAGGTAGGTCGGAGGTTTGAATCAAGCCCAAGCTATGGCAGTAATATTATGAGACATTTCTGGCGCTGGAGAGACGTTTGTTAAACTGCGTTGTTTACCTGTGTTTTGCCATACGCTCGGGGAGCGTCTTGCGGTGTGGGGACGAGGTTGCGCTGCTTGAATTAATTCATGCTAACTTCTTGAAATTGTTAACGTTCATATACACATATACACAGTAAAATCCTCATGATAATGTATTAACTAAGACGCGGTTCGTATTGATACTTAGCTATCCAGTTGTTCCGCAATCCAGACATGTTGATACGATTGCACATTTTCTGAAACATGCTCATGTGATAGTAGGTAACAACTAACAAGTGAGACTGGGAAGAACAGGATAAATTATAAAAGAAAGCAACATGATCACAGGCTTGTCTACAAAATACCATGCAAGAGATGTACCAAGCCATATGGTGAAACTGGAAGTTGGAAGAAGTTTGAACACCAGGCTAATGGAGCACAGGAAATAATTTCAATATCAGAAACCCAAAACAATAGTGAAACATAGTCATGATTCATGAATGTGGAACTATACCCAGTTGGGAAGGTGCAAGGAGTATTAAAGATAATATAGACGAGAAAACAAGAATTACGCTTGAAACTGCAGTGCTTGAAGTCTGCATTTATGAATCCGAAGGGTGAAGACTGGAAGAATAACTATCTGAAATTGATTCATTTTGTTTTTCTCAATACATAAATTAGAAGTCTAACATGTGATTGCTTTCCCTGATGCCTCTTAGGAGACTAATAGGTGAAACAATATCATGTGATGTGAATGAACTTTGAATGTATGTTTGCAGTGTCAATCATCTATTATTTTGTAAGTCCTATTTTTAATGACCAACTGAAGAAGTATCAATATGAATTATGAAGCGTGTCTTGGTCAATAAATTAATATGATGAGTTGACTGTTTATTCTTGAAACACTCGGGCGGCTAAATAGTGTCTATGAAGAAGAAAAAACATCAATACTTTTTTCTGATATTGTACCTATTATTGTATCAAGTATGATACACAATATTAGCTTGAGCACATCCTTGGGTGGATAGGATAACGATTCTAGAATATATTTGAGGAGGATTTAAGCTATCCTTAGTTTTTTTATTCCTGTATATAAGGAGATTATCAGTTAACATATTATCCTGGTTACAATTAATGTGTGCTATGACTACCATTTACTGCCAAGTGCCACTCCGGCACTTACATTCTGACACCAACACCTATCCACATTCATCAACCATTTTGAGCATCTGTGATTTGAGCCATTGTGATTTCCATATTTCTTACAAACATGTACTAGCTGCTACTCAAATCATTACTGATGTAATATTCTCCATTCTGATCTTTCCACTCCACGTTTATGCATGTTTGGTGCTTATTAGTGCTGGTAAACATCTACTATGGACATGTGTATGCTATGATATGCCAATGTCAGTATTTAGTTCATTATGTTAGTGGGGGGACGGGGGCGGGGTAGGAATGTGTATGTGTGGTGTGAATGTGTTTCCACCTAGATGCATGTGTATGTGTTTGAATGAATAGAATGAATGTGTATGTGTTTGTGAATGTGAATGTGTTCCCACCTACAATCCACATTCCACATGCATGTGTATGTGTTTGAATGAATATAATGAATGTGTATGTGTTTGTGAATGTGAATGTGTTCCCACATAGTACCCTATTCCTATATTGTTGTTGTGGTGGTGGTGGTGGTGGGGGGGGGGTAAAATGACCCCCCTCTAACCAGACTGGTTATTTATTTGACACTGATTGAATCGATTGGACTTGTTCAATAAAAATTCCTTGAGAAAAAAATATTCACCACCAGATCTTTTGATTCATGAATCGTGATTGGATAAAACCCTGCATCAAATCAAGGCTGATTGAATCAAAAGATTTAACGATTCTTAACGATTCAAGTACACTGGTAAGTTGTGCAAATACATGCAGATTGCAGTCCCAGTGGCTACATTTATTTATACTGAAATAGTATTGCTGTAACAATGTTTGAATGATCATATATATGTATGTTTCAATTTGTATTTATTTAACATACATTCACCACAAATATTTAAATGTTGAATGAAACGTGAATCAATTAAAATATATTTGTATTCTTTCAATCGGAAAGAAACAATTCTAAAAAAAATAGTGAATCCAACGGTGATTGGATCATTCAGATTCCAAAATGAATCATGATTGAATCGTTCCAAAAAGGTTGAATCAATAACCAGTCTGCCTGTAACTAGAAAAATAAAGGGCTAGAAAGATGCGAGGAAAGCGTTTGAAAGCTCTTAACAAGGCCATTCGAAAGTTACTTCAGGTATGCTTTGGCTCAGGTCAATAATGAGGTCACCAAAGGTCAAATTTTCCAAGTATAGGACTTTGCTACAGAAACCCCCCAAAATATCTTGGGAACTATGATAGCTAGGAACGAACGGAAAAGGCAACCGAAAGCTCATGAAAAATTAAATCGCCTGAGTGTTATCAAATTAACAAAAGCTCAGGTCAATAGTTTAGGCCCCAGAGGTCACCAAAGGTCATGTGGGCATTGTTTTCCCAAAACGCTTTCATAAATACCGTTGTATTGGTTAGATATATAACAATGATTTTAACACTATCGTGTTTGTCTCGTCAAGGCGCTTCGAACCATAGTAATGGTGACCTAGTTAGATCAACTTAAAAATTTGACCTCAGGTCAAGGTCATTTGGTGACCAAGGTAGGTCATGTTGCATATGGGGCGACGCGACTCGACGAGAAAACACAGTGGTGTCGTTTGCACGTCTCTATCTGTATTATATCAAGAGTTATTGGCAAAAAATGCTGGTGACCTGAGATGACCCCAGCTCACCTTGCAGATGTCACAGAGCAACAATTGCACCCGGGTCATCAATAATGAGGTAAAATAGTATGATTATTAAAGAATTGGCCTGATCTAATGCATTTTCTCTGAATAGGAAGCATTTGTATATTTTCCCATTTACTTATAATGGGAGGTCACGAAATTGACCTGACCTTAAGTCACCGATACAAAAAATCCGAGATATACGAATTGTAGGTACGTATGGCCTTATGCAATCCTGAAAGTTTCAAATCTCTCGGACAAACACTGGCTTTGGCATGACCACAAACATTTTGGGAGATAAGATCACTTGACGTGACCTGGTGACCTGACCTGAGATGACCTGCAGTTAAAACTTTCACAAAATGTGGGTAATTGATGTCCGAATAGCTGTGCTAAATTTCGTGGCGCTGCGCATCGCCGTTTTCTCGCTATTCCCGAAAAACTCAGGGGTGGGGGTTCAAAATGACCCCCACACTACCAGGGCGAGGGTTTACATGCATACCTTTGGCCAATATTTAGGCGCATTTCAGACACTCTTGAGGCTTAAAAGTGGGCATTCTCATAAACAGAATAAAATTAACTTAACAGCTGTTCCAAAAAACACATTATATTTACCACCCGGTAACCGAAATTTTAAGGTCATAACTTGGGTCAGTTTACGTGTTAAGTCAATGGTGAAGGGAAAACTTCAAGCCCACCTACGCCATGTCACGTGACGCTACCAAATCCTCTCCGTTGGGGGCCGCATGCGATATAACGAGTGAATCGATTATTCTAGGCAACACTTCTCGAGGGAGTGCATGTTTTGCCTTCGCCAAGCCGATGAGAATGCCAAAACAACGATCAGAGACGTTTGACATGACTTTCTCATGTTAAATTATTATCCATTACGATACCTATAGTTTTAACCTGCTCTGTGCTTTCCAAGCGCTCGCCCATAAACATGATGGACGCTGTACGAGGGATCCGCGCTAGCTGCCTACGGTCGCCACACATTAACCCTCGCCCGTGCAGCGTCCGATCAGTGCGTGACCGTGCAGGGGGAGGGGGTACAACCCCCTGGCGTTTCGCCCTAATTGGGCTAGAGCTTCGATTAAAAAACGAGCGTGTTGCTTGTCATGAGAGGAAGCCATTGATATCCGATTTTAAGGTCCTAGGTCTTTAGGTGACCTCTGAGGTCATGTCAATGACCCAAGATTCAACCAAATTGTAAATGCGTATAAATTGAATTTAATCGAGCTAGAATCGCGAATGAGCATATAATTATGCTAAATGGGTGCCAAATTTGAAATCAGCGTCACAAAATGTCCTAGAAACTGACAAATTCCAAAAAGGTCATGTCAGGTCATGTCAGATCATTTGTGGCCTTGGTTGACCTGTTGGGGAGCATGACCCCAGTGGAACATATAATTATGTAAAATAGACCCCATATTTGAAATCAGCGTCACAAAATGACCTAGAAACTGCCAGAAGCCAAAAAAGTAATATGAGGTCATCGGAGGTCAGTGACCTCGGTTGACCTCTGAAAAAGTCAATCGAGGTCACAATCTCAGTGGAAACCACAGCTGTCACCTGGAAACACCTGTGCATATGCTACTGAACAACAAACACTATGCAACTGCACCAGTTACAAGGATCAATACTACTGGACGCCATTTGCGCCTGATATGACCTTGAAAAACAGGTAAAAGGTCACGGGTCATGTGACCTACAACTTAAAAAATGTTAGAATGTGTCAAATTGTTCACAAATAGGGTACTGAAAGTTGCATCGCAATCAGTTGATATTTACGCGAGTTATTTCCGAAAAACCGAGGGGGTGGCATTAACACCCCCCCCCCCCCCTGGCGAGGGTTAACAGCTCTGGTTTTCGAAGCATTTATTTTCATACCATTTTGTAGGAACCAAGTGCTCATGACATCCAAAACCTGCTCCAAACCATGTTCCATTTCCGTGAGTCGACTCCATTGCCCTGATATCGCCAACTGAGTGGCATCAGTGAGTCGACTCCATTGCCCTGATATCGCCAACTGAGTGGCATCAGTGAGTCGACTCCATTGCCCTGATATCGCCAACTGAGTGGCATCAGTGAGTCGACTCCATTGCCCTGATATCGCCAACTGAGTGGCATCAGTGAGTCGACTCCATTGCCCTGATATCGCCAACTGAGTGGCATCAGTGAGTCGACTCCATTGCCCTGATATCGCCAACTGAGTGGCATCAGTGAGTCGACTCCATTGCCCTGATATCGCCAACTGAGTGGCATCAGTGAGTCGACTCCATTGCCCTGATATCGCCAACTGAGTGGCATCCGTGAGTCGACTCCATTGCCCTGATATCGCCAACTGAGTGGCATCAGTGAGTCGACTCCATTGCCCTGATATCGCCAACTGAGTGGCATCAGTGAGTCGACTCCATTGCCCTGATATCGCCAACTGAGTGGCATCAGTGAGTCGACTCCATTGCCCTGATATCGCCAACTGAGTGGCATCCGTGAGTCGACTCCATTGCCCTGATATCGCCAACTGAGTGGCATCTGCAAATCGGACGGTCGTTATTCGGAATCCATTGATTTCGCGAGGAATGTAGCATGGCAGATCGTTTGGAGGAATATTATACAAAAGGGGTCCGAAACAGTACCCTGAAAACAGCCAATCTGAATCGGCAGTAACTCCGATAATTTGTCTCCAATGCAGACTCTTTGTTCATGCTCGCTCAGGTTACTGCGGAACCAACCAGTGGATATCGGAAGGAGTTCTAGCTTAGATATTGACGTTTCATGGTCGATCACATCGAAACATCCACTCAAATCAATCAAAGTTAATAGCGAAATTTCAGACCATCCAGTCCTTTTAAAATTGCATCAGATACAGTCAGAAGAGCAGTACATGTTGAGTGCTGCGTCATAAAACCGTGCTGGTCTTCACTAAAAATATGGTTCTTCCTCAGATATGCAGTTAGCTGTTCATGAACTAGTCTCTCAACATTTTTGCAGATAACAGGGTGACAGGTCGGAAGTCAGATGCAACGGAAGGATCAGCCTTCTTGTGAAGTGGGATGACTATTGCCTGTTTCCATCTACGAGGTACGCATTCAGTGACAAAACTAGTGTTGATGATCCGAAGTAAATAGCGTCCGATTATGTCAAAACTTAGTTTTAAGATTTTGACTGGAATATCACCTTCAATTTGAGAGGTCTTATTAGGGAGCGAAAATAGAACCCGCCTCAGCTGGTCCAGTGTCACTGGCGTTGCGGTCAGTGGCGTTACGTTACGGTCACTGGCGTTGCGGTCACTGGCGTTGCGGTCAGCGCGCCGGTGTGAACGCGCGGCAGCCGCACGCTCAACGGCTCTCGGCCGGACCGCCTGAAATCGGCTGCCTCCTTGTCTCGGGTGGCGATTCCAATGGACGTGAAATAGCGATTGATCTCGACCGATGTTAGCTTTTCAGGTTCGACTGGTTTGCCGCGTTTGGGAGCAATGATGGGTTTTGGGAGCAATGATGGGTTTCAAATGACGATAGAGAGCGGAGGGGGCAGATTTTGCAATGCGATGAGATATTGATTCGTGACAATCCTCACCGATTGCACGTTTTTCAAGAGCATTCAACGAGTGGTATGACGGATCGTTATTCTATTTGGCTGCTCGACGCTGGTTCATCAGGTCAATAGTTTCCTCTGTGCCAGGGGGCGATTTGGGATTGCGAACTCGAAAACGCCTGATGGGAGCATGACTATTAAAAATGGATGCTAGCGTGGATGAGAATACATTCTACCGTTCCTCACATGGGTGGCGGCGATTAACTACAGGTGACCAATCGACATTGGCGACATCATGAACAAATGACTCACTGCTGAAGACTCGCCAATTGTGACCAGTTCGATACTGAGCCTTGGCCTTATGGTATGGTTACGCGGCTTACATCGTGCTATTCTCGTGTCCAGACATACACGGCGATGATGGAAAGAATAGTCTCAAATTTCGACAGTGCTGTTCGGTTTGTTCGGTTTGTTCTGTTCGGTTTGGTACGCTCGTTACATAAGGCATCGGACAATAAAAAACATCGAGAACAGAGCGACAGTCACCGCGGTAGAAGGTCGGTTTGCGCACCACGCAGCTCAATACGTACCTTCCCAACTCAGAAAGACGAGAGTGATTCGGAGTTGACTGCTTCTTCATGACAATACCCTAATCGCCAGTGCCCAAGAAGTCCAAAGTTTGAACTTCAATCTTCCCACGCGTGAAGCACAGCACGCTTCGATGCACGGACTCACGGTAGATCAAAATGCTTCGATTTAGTACAAACAGCAACTGTTATTCGCATTATCCGCACCTCATTTAGCGATATGACTATTGTGCCGCCAATTTCTCCCAAATGAAGGTATTTATGCAACACCAACTACGGCATGGACGCGTGCCGCATTTTATTTGTGAAATTCAGTCTTTTTCGTTTTCGTTTTTTTTTCTTTCTAGAAAATGCGACATTTAATTACATTTTTGTGGAAACGTTCAGACTCAAATAATTAATACGTACTTGGTAACTTTCATTCTTTTGTTGTTGTTGTTGGGGGGGGGCAAAAGCCATGTTGCCCCCCCCCCCCTTACAGGCTTTTGGGGGCGGCCATGGCCGGATTGCACCCCCCCCCCCCTGGATCTGCCAGTGGATGTGTCTGACCACGTGGGTCACGTCTCGATTTAAAACAGACCAGTGGTGCTGACCTGATAGGGACCTGCTGACCTGATAGGGACCTGCTAACCACAGACCAGTGGTGCTGACCTGATAGGGACCTGCTGACCTGATAGGGACTTGCTAACCACAGACCAGTGGTACTGACCTGATAGGGACTTGCTGACCTGATAGGGACCTGCTAACCACAGACCAGTGGTACTGACCTGATAGGATCCTGCTGACCAGTGGTACTGACCTGATAGGGTTCTGCTGACCTGATAGGGACCTGACGACCAGTGGTACTGACCTGATAGGATCCTGCTGACCTGATAGGGACCTGACGACCTGTGGTACTGACCTGATAGGATCCTGTTGACCAGTGGTACTGACCTGATAGGGACCTGCTGACCTGATACGGTCCTGACGACCAGTGGTACTGACCTGATAGGATCCTGCTGACCAGTGGTACTGACCTGATAGGATCCTGCTGACCAGTGGTACTGACCTGATAGGGACCTGCTGACCTGATAGAGACCTGACGACCAGTGGTACTGACCTGATAGGGGCCGGCGCCCGTGTGCCGTCCACAACTCTGACAAACCACTTGCCGACAGCTCACACACTCTGTTCGCGACTTGGGCGGTACCTGCAATGTTCGATATTGTCAGTTTTGAGGTCGGTTAAGTTCATTGATGGATACGTGCAGTAAACTTGGTCGTTTCATTGATTTATCGTATTTACAATCAAGCAATTACAATTATTGTATTATATTATATATTATTACAATTGCAATTATAAGCAATAACAATAGGCATAATCGATTTCGACAAATCGTTTTTAGCCGTAATCACTAATGTTCAAGAAGAAAATGTTGATATCGTTGAATATGCTTGCATGAACATATCATAGTTAACGTGTCAGTTAACCCGGCAGTCACTGGGGTATTTTTTGTAACACGACTCACTGGGGGGGGGGTAGTCCCCTTGTATCTTCTGAACCAATAGGACGATCGTGCTGACTCAAATGGCAATCGATAGTCCAGGAAATTTCATCGGCACGAAATAAATTGTGTTGACCTGGAGGTCACCGGTGACGTCACAGGTCAGGTCAAGTAAAAAATACTTTAACGTTTCTGATAACGCACGGTTTTGCAGTAACTATGGCATTAAAGAGACATGAAATATATAGGATGCCCTAATACAGGGGCGGATCCAGGGGCAGAGGGGGCACATGCCCCCCCCCCCCTACGAAACATCTGAGGAGAGCCCTTTTCGGCGCGCGTAACGCGCCGAAAGGGGGCTACGAGACTGCGCGAAGCGCAGTATCATGTGCTCTTTAAGAGTCTGGAGACCACGCAAAGTGGTCTTTAGAGAGCTTGGAGCATTTCAGATGCCCTTAAGGGCCACCAGGGCCCTTTCTGAAAAGAAAAAAAACAGAGGACCCCCATGGGCGTTCAAAGGGACCCTGTGCAGGTCAGAGGGCCCCTGGCTAGTCCGAAAGGGCCCCTGGGCGAGTCAGAAGAGCCCAGAACATGCCGAATGGCCCCTAGCCAGCACAGAGGGACCCCTGGACAGGTTAGAGGGGCCCCTGAGCATGTCAGCAGGTCGACAAAGCAGCCAATGCAGTACCTTACCACGTCGAAAGGGTCCCTGAGCAGGCTGGAGTGCCCCTGGACAGACCAGAGGGCCCTTGGGAAGTTCAAAGGGCCCCTGTGCAAGCCAGAGAGGCCTCTTCTTGTCGTCACTATGACGTCATTTTCCCGTGACACATTATAATTCCCAAATATTTATTTTGCTGACATATGTAAAAATGATGCTCGGAAAGGTACTGCAAGTTTGGCGTCGATAGCTGCCTTCCTTCTTGAGATATTCCAAATATTATTCAGGGTGGGGGCTAAAAAAAAGCCCTTCCCCAGTGACTCGCGGGTTAATGGAGTCCCAGAAAAGCGTTAATATTGTGATTGGAAGAATATTACAGCCCCTCTCCAGTCTGCATGTTGCTTACAACCGGGAATGTTTTTATATAATCGGAAACAATGCCCCATTCTGTTCAACGAATATTTCCTGAATAAGTGTTACAGACCCTAGCTAAAAAGTCCTATAGGATCCTATAGGCAAGTACCATATAATTTTCTGAAGGACAATTATACCAGTCCTATAGGAATTCCTATAGCAATTCCTATAGGATTTCCTATAGGATTTCCTATAGGATTTCCTATAGGAATTCCTATAGGAATTCCTATATAAATTCCTATAGGAATTCCTGTAAGACTTCCTATAGGAATTTGTATAGGACTTCCTATAGGAACCAGACTGAGACAGTGTCAGTTCAGCTGTACCTGTAACTAGTGGCGGCGTCGACTGCACTGCAGGGTAACACCATGGACGAGGCGAGTGTGAAACGAGCGCTCGTGGACGCCATAAAGGAAGGAGCCATCCAGGAACTTATACAAACTCAGGTGAGAGAGGCCGTGACGGAAGCTGTCAGGGACGCAGTGGCTCAAAAGGATGCTGAGATCAACTCACTGAGAGAAGAGCTCAAGGAGACCAGAGAGCAACTAAACGATCTCGAACAATATTCAAGACGGCTCTGTCTGAATGTAAGCGGAATTCCCGAGGGAGGTGCGAACGAAGTGACTGACCGGCTAGTCATTGACACAGCCAAGCTGGCCGGGGTCAATGTCGCTCCACTCGACATTGACATATCGCACCGCATCGGGACTGCGCGATCGAGCAAGGATCGGACAATCATTGTGCGTTTCCACTCATCCAAGATACGTCAAGAGCTATACAACCCCCGGAAGGAGCTCAGAAAACCGCGCCCCGTCCCAGGGTCGAGCGTCTTAGTCGACACCGCCAGCAAAGTCTTCTTATCAGACAATTTGATTCGCGCCAATCAATTTTTGCTTTATCAAGCACGTCAGATGAAAAAAGCAAACAAGATCTGGGCGGCGTGGTCCGACGTCGGACGACTGAAGATCCGTGTCAGGGAGACCAAGATCATCAAGTCCCTGGACGACCTGGAGAAGCACGGCGGCGTGCTGCCGCGGGATCGCGCGGCGGATGCGGCCGCGCCAGCGGTAGCCGACGGGGACGACGCGGGACGCCGTGTAACCAGGCAGCGGAACAGGGGCGCCCAGTGATCAGCAGTGCTCCTCCGCCCGCGAATCTGCGCCGCCTCTGTTGAACGCCCTGCTCTGCGTGCCTGGCACCGCCCCCTGGCGCGGCGGGTTGGTCGGGGTCGGCCAAGGTCAACCGAGGCCGTCTACTGCCGCGGGAGCGGGCGGCGGGCGCGACGGACGTGTGACTCGAGAGCGCCGATAGCCGAGACGGGTGACAGGGACCATTGTGTGACCGGGTTGCGGAGCGGATGAGTCCGGTGCATGCGAACTTCGTGGCATGCCCAGTGCACCTGCACCAGCCGGGGCGACTCGTCACCGTCTCTGTGGGGCGCACGACTCTGCGCACCTGACGCCGCCCCTGGCGCGATGGGTCAGCGGGGTCGGCTGAGTTGGCTCGCTGCTGCGGGGCTGGTTGGTGGACGTGCTGGACCATGGAGATCGCCGCACTATTGGTGACTGGGATAGGTGATGCAGACAATAGTAGTGCGACTGACGCCAGTTTTAGTTTTGTCAGTCGTGAAACACTGAGCGACGCAACACCGGGGTCGTTGAGTGAGTGAAACGAGCGTTTGTCGTGTGAGTCTGTGCGGATGGGCTGCGGGGTTGGGCAGCCGGTGCGGTGGTTAACCCTCGCCCTACGGGGAGGGGGCTGACAGCCCCCCCCCCCCCCTGAGGTTTTTATTTAATAGCTGTTTACACCTGCGGCGCATCTTGATGAAATTTTCGGTAGCTGAGTTTACAACAATGATACGTATGCTGTAAAATTTAATTGAAATTGGTTCAGTAGTTTGGGAGATAATCATGTTTTGATGACGTCATGTTGATGGAAAAATATAAATATTTGAGAAATGGTAGAAAACAAAGTTTTAAAGGAAATTGCAAACGCAATTCACCAAAGAAACAAAACGTCATTCTCTTTAAAATGGCAATGTTGGATTTTAAAAATTTTAGGTTTTTGACCCCTAAAATAAAAATATTTTTGTTTGGGGGAAAATCCCCACAAAATCAAAATTTTCAAAGATGTTAGAAAAACCGGAATATATGTGAGAGGACTGAGTATGGAAAATACCCATACCAAATTTCAAAGCAATATCTTCATTTTTGACTGAGTGACGCCTCCCAAAGTGTAAGAAACTGATGACGTCATTTTTTAATAACATTTTTTGACTTTTTTACAAGATACGAACAAATAATTACCTTTCCTGTATTTCTGATTCAAAACTGGTCGAGGAACATGCCTTTTATTTAGATTTACCAATTTCTAATTTTGAGGTTTTCTGAATTGCTGTTCTGGACGTGGTAAATCCGAGGTCATTCACTTGATCTGGAAGGTCACCCGTTGACCTGAAACCTAAAAATCGCAAACTGTTAGATTCCTCTCATGACAGGCAACATACTGGTTCTTACCGCATTGCTCTAAGTTGCTTGGTTTGGAAGTTAACAGTGGGGGGCGTCAGCCCCCCCCCCCCCCGTAGGGCCAAGGTGAAGAAAAAAACTCCCGTAGGGCGAGCTTAACCACGCTGCGGTGCTAGCCGTGTCTTCGCCGTGCCGGCGAGTCCTGACATTTGACAGTTGACACCGCTGCTGCCCGTCCCCCGGCTCTGTCACACCGCTCCTGGCGCGGTGGGTCGGCTGGAGTCAGTCACAGTTTTGACCCGCTCCTATATATCGCCCCTAGCTTCACTTAGCCTGGGTCTCCATCTGGAGTGATCCAGCTGCGGTCGTGCCCGCGGACTCTCCGCTGACGGACACCGCTCGCCGGACATCGTGTGACGGGTGATCGATCTGGTGGCTCGGCTGTGAGGTTTGACCCGTCCGTTGCTATACCAAGTTATTATTTTTGTTTTGTCTTTTTTGTCTGTGATATTATCGTCACACAGCCATAGTTTCCACGTGGTTAAATGTAAACGTGTAGTTTTGTTACAAAGCGAAGCTAATTTAACGTAAAACTCCATGTCGTAGAAGAAACTTTACCACAGTTCACGTTGCTACCTGCAGTACGTGCGGTCCGGTTTAATATGCGGTGGGATTTAGTTTCTTCGCTGTTACTTGGTATGAAATTTATCCAAGCTGTAAATTTTCAAGCTGACTATGTTGATTTGAATATGCACGTGCCTTTACTTGCTCCTTGAGTCATATGTTCATCCGTAAACTAAACATAGATTAAAAAGGGGCCCTCGAGCCCACGCCAGAAACGTACAAGACGTCCTGATGGTTGAATGTTCGTGCTGTGCTTGTCTCGTTTGTTTGTTTTCAATTATGCATTCTTTAGTGATGACGACAATGCATGTACCCCTTGCAGTGCAGCTCGCCGCCGCCGCCGCGAATCGTGCACCGTATGCAGTCCACTGTGGTCGCCGCCGCCTCCCCGGGGATGCCTGCTCGCCCACGACGCCAACCGCCCACGCCACCCTCCAAATTCTCGACCGCTGACCAGCCGTCGCCGCTGCACGACACATCCGCCACCTCACAGAACGAAACGCCGCTTCACATCTCAGGGAAGTCCGCCTTGCTCGTTACGACAGCTAAAGTTAACCATGCACTTGCCCATTTTCATATCTGTCATATCTCTAACGCACAATGGACACGCCTAGGAGCACTAGAAAACTTACAGATTTGACTCATTATTAGTGGGATTGAGGTTAACCCTGGGCCGTCGCAGTCACACACGCTCTCTGTATCACATGCGAACATCAACAGTGTCACTTCAGACCACAAGATGGACGGCTACACCAATGTGTGCTAGCTAATGACATACAAATATTGATATTAACCGAAACTAAACTAGACAATACGGTAGACAATAGTCTGTACGCCATTCACGGATACCACGCACCCTTAACAAAACATCGAACTAGACATGGCCGTGGAGTCGCCCTTTACGTTCACTCATCGTTACCGGTTCAACGATTGCAACATCTCGAGTTTGGAAACGAGGAGTGGATTTAGGCAAAAATAAAAACGAAATCATTCACACTAATCATATGCTGCCTTTATTTACCCCCTAATCAAACCGCAAATAGGCTACAGGATTTCCTAAATAATTTATCAGAAGCTTTCTACGAATCACAAAGACATGCACCCACTGCCACACTGATCTTAGGCGATCTCAACGCTGGAAATGTGTGCTTAAGCCATCAGATGCAGTTTCACAGCAGCTGCACAACACCATTTGATCGTACATTAAAAGACACTGCCGACGCCCTAGGTCTACATCAGCTAATTAGGGAGCCCACGCGAATATCCACCAACGCGGCAAACCTGAGAGATCTCATTTTCACGAACAACGCAGCAATCGTCACTCATTGCGGAACACCGTCTCCATTCGCACACCTTGACCATTTGCCCATTTTCGCGTCACTCAACATCACACCACCATCACACAACACCGACGACACCAAGACTTTATGGGACTATACGAACATGGACGCACCACTCCTGACTAGACTTCTCATAGAGACTGACTGGACACGCATTTCAGACAATGACGTAGAGACGGCAACGACTCAATTTACAAATGCCATATATGACGCCGCTATCGCCTCGATACCAACCATACGTTCACAACAAAGTCAGCTCAACAACCGTGGGTGACCGCTGAGCTAAAAAGACATATTCGGAAACACGAGCGTCTATTCAAAATTGCCAAGCAGACAAACGGAATACAACTGGGATAGATGGCGACACCAGCGCAACATCGTAACATCCACTAATAGACGATTGCAAAATGAATATATGCAGAGACATCAAACAAGTACACAAATTATTAGCGCAAAAGCCCAATCCACAAAAAAAATATCATCAGACATTGCGGACAATCATGGGACGTGTACGAACCGACACAATACCGCCACTCGAGGGGCCCGATGGAGAAATTATAACCAACAACCACGAAAAGGCAACCCTGTTAAACAACCACTTTGCAGCCCAGTCAACGCTAAACATACCAGTCTCACGCCAGCCTCCAGGCAGCCCAGCTCACACGACGCCGGTACCCACTCTAGAAAATATTAACACAGACGAACAAGAAGTCCTAAACATTTTGAATGCTCTAGACCCAAATAAGTCCACCGGTCCCGACAACATGCCCGTTAAATTAATTAAGATGATAGCACTCATAATTGCGAAGCCCCTATCCACATTATTCAATAAAATACTTACAACAGGAACCTATCCTAATTCCTAGTACGTTTAAAATAGCGCACATTAGACCAATATTTAAGAACAAGGGCTCGCCTTCGGATTACACTTGCTACAGACCTATAAGTATCCTCTCAGCTCTTTCGAAAGTGTTTGAAAAAATAGTATATAAAAAATATGTGCCCATCTGACCGAACACTTACTTCTCACCGAAAAACAGAGTGGGTACCGGCAGAATCACAGCACAGAGCAGCAGCTTCTATACCTGACACGCTAGCGCTTTAGTCATGGTACCAACACTCAAACAAACAAAATATTAAATCGCTACAACCGCCGCCGCAGTGTCGGACATCGCGAGCACTTGTCAAATTGCTGGTCAAATTGCTGGTCACAACCTGTACAAATCACTAGACACTGGACACAATTTTGCCGCAATCTATTTAGATTCCGCGAAATGTTTCGATAAAATTTGGCATAGAGGACTATTATTTAAAGGCAAAAAATTATTTCGGACTCTCTGTTAAATTTTTGGAATGGCTTGCATCTTACCTAACAGACAGGAAGCATAGCTTACGCATAAACGACACTTTTTCAGCACATCAAATAATTAACGCCGGTTGCCCACAGGGTTCCGTTCTCGAGCCACTCCTCGCATTGATCTATCTTAACGGCCTCTCGAAACGCACTCAAAACGTCGTTCTTTTTTCGCCGACGATACTTCTCTTTACGCCCCCACACAACGACTGACTTAAGTACAACCGAACTGTCACTTCATCACGACCTAGACGCCATCCACGAATATGGTCGAGAATGGGAAATAACATTCAACACCGCCAAAACAACTCGGCAAACTTTCTCTCACAAACGCGAACACCAGCCGCCAACACTCACTTTCGGAGGTGAAAAGGTACCATTGCACGATAACCACAAACATCTCGGAATGACGTTTTCCGAAGATCTCCGCTTTCATCAGCACATAAACGAAATTTGTAAGAAAGTAAACAAGTCACTCAGTCTATTGTATCCCATAACACAATATTTACATCGGCCCATTCTCGACCAAATATACAAAACCTACATCAGACCTCACTTTGACTATTGCGACACCATTTACGACGGACATATCACCATACACGCACGACGCGACAAGACTCGAGACACTACAAAACAGAGCGGCTAGACTGATGACAGGCGCACTTTTCAGAACATCCTCTGACAAACTACGACTAGAGCTAGGCTGGGACAAATTGACTACTAGACGGCACATGCACAGACTTGCACTCTACCACAAACTAAACCAGCCCGAATCTCACGCGCCCAGCTACATCACAGAAATAATACCACACACACGGGAACAAGACACACGCAGAACGCTTAGAAACGCAAATGCACACACCCACGAACGGCCACACACCACTTCCTATCAACGGTAATTTTTCATCATCACAAACAAACAATACAACGAACTGCCCGTAGCTGCCAGAAGCCTAACCCGGGCTGCGTTCAAACAACATATCGCAAAGCATATCGCAAGGTCACAGCAGCCACCAGACTTCTACACATTTGGGTCAAAAACAGGCAACATTCTACACTCGCGGTTAAGAAATGAAATGTCTCGTTTAAATTCATACCTTTTCAAAATACAAATAGAACAGTTTCTCCAGCTTGCCTCTGTGGCCATGAAACAGAGAGTGTTCGGCATTTCATATCTGCAGGTCCATTATACACAAACCAGAGAATCTCGCTGTACCACAACATTACACAAGCTCTGCATCGCGACATACGACAAACCCCAACACACACACAACTACAAATCATCCTTCATGGCACAAACCTGGACAGCGGTGACGGTCGGGCGGTGGCTCAACATTTCCAGACATTTATCCTAAGCTCACGTCGTTTTAACGACACCTAAACCTTCGTCGTGGCGACGGGCGGGCGTGGTGCACCCGGGGAGGCGTACGGCGGCGACCGGGGGCTGGCCAGCAATTTGACAAGTGCTCGCGATGTCCGACACTGCGGCGGCGGTTGTAGCGATTTAATATTGTGTTTGTTTGAGAGTTAGTACCATGACTAAAGCGCATATGTGCTTGTGTGCAAATTCTCCCGCACTATGACATGTTATCTTTGGTGTGTTTGCGCAATACACGGGTTGATGATGGTGATGGTGATGACTTTCGGGACTGAAGACCGTCACGATACCCGTTACACCACCGAGATGACCAAATTTACCACGCTTAATTACCATAGCATAAGAACAATTAACGATATTAACTCAAAACAACGTTTATGCAAAGTTTTCGATACCAAGTATCATGTTCACTGCAGATGCTGAAAATGCAAGAAAACACAAGAAAAATATATTAATTACCATAGCATAAGAACAATTAACGATATTAACTCAAAACAATGTTTATGCAAAGTTTTCGATACCAAGTATCATGTTCACTGCAGATGCTGAAAATGCAAGAAAACACAAGAAAAATATATTAAAAGAAGAAGAAAACATCTTTAATTTTCAGCATTTGCAGTGAACACGATACTTGGTATCGAAAGCTTTTCATAAACATCGTTTTGAGTTATCGTCAATTGTTCTTATGTTATGGTAATCAAGCGGGATGGGTGGCTTTGTTCATCTCGGTGGTGTAACTGGTAGCGCGTCATGTTCTCAACGAGTAATTTGGGTATGCTGGGCAATATGGCAATATGGGCAAATTGTGTTGTGTTGATGCATAGTTTTGTAAGCCGTGTACCATTGTTTTATCCGGTATGTATCTGAGTATGAATGTCAACTCCCTGTTTCCCCATGTACCTACTGTTTAATGTCTCGTGACGCCGGGCTAGGAATAGCCACAATGTGTGTGGATGGCCCGAAGTCGTTAAATTCAATACAATACAATAGCATGATTAACCCGCGCACTGCAGGGGGGTTGATTTCCGCCCCCCCCCCCCCCCTCAGGTTTTTCAAAAATAGCGAAAAAACGGCGGCGCGCAGCGCCGTCGGGTTTTCGCACACCTGTTAGGACATCAATTTCACACACTTTGCAAAAATAAAATATCCTCGGGTCATCTCAGGTCAGGTCACCAGACCAGGTCAAGAGACCCCACCTCCAAAAATGTTTGAAGTTGTGCCAAAGCCAGAGTTTTTCACTGATCAGTTTGAAACTTACAGGATGTCATGAGGGCATAAGTACTTACAATTCGTATGTCTCAGAATTTTGATATTGGTGACCTAAGGTCAGGTCAATGTCGTAGCCTCCCCATAATAAGTCAATGGGGAAATATACAAATGCTAAGGATATGCATGATATTAGTCCAATTACTTCTGGATCATGTTATTATAGGATATTCTTGATGATCCAGGTGTAAGTTTTGTTCAGTGACCCCTATTGGGTCATTTGAGGTAATGCGAGGTCACCATCACTTTTTTGTCAATAACTCCCGACATAATGAAGATAGAGGAGTGAAACAGACATCAATGTGTTTGTCTCGTCGAAACACGTCTTCCCATATGCAACATGTCATACTTGGGTCACCACTTAACCTTGACCTGAGGTCAAATTTTTCAGTTGACTTAACAAGGTTATGATATACATGATTCAAAGCGCCTTGACAAGATAAACACAATGGCGTAAACAGTTTTCCGTTATCTTTATTACATAAAAAGTTAATAACGAAAAACGATTTAGCAAAAAAACGTCATTTTTCCCCTTTTTTGACCTCTGGAGCCTCAAATATTGACCTGAGATCAAATTTGAGGGCATCTTAGCTATTGAAAATTTCACTGGCTGGCATTTGTTTTCTTTCGGTTTGCTTCTAACTAGCATAGTTTCTGAGATATATGGGAATTTCTGGAGCGATGTCCTAAAACAGGAAAACAAACTGGAAAATTTGACCTTTGACCTGACTCTGACCTCAATTTTGACCTGACCTAAAACAATACTAAATACTTTCGATACAACATGTATCAAGCTATCAAATACCGTTTTCCGCTTCTCGCTACGTAGCGAAGTTTTCGAGATCTTAGGGGGGGGCGGAAATCAACCCCCCCCCCCCTGCAGTTCGTGTTCGACGCAAAGCCCCTGCCGTGCGCGGGTTAAGATAAAGTAAAAAAAAACATGACCATTAGCAGCCCAAAGTTATATTTGAATTCAGAAACGAGGAAAAGATAATCAGAAAAGCTTTCGGCTTCAACATGTTTACAGTTTAACATATACCGTCCTAAGGAATTTGCGTTTACATAGTTATTATAATGATTTGTCTGCAGCACCTCTACAAAGTATAATAATAAGTTAAATAGGACTTGTTTCCGTCTCCATTGCTACACGCCTTCTGTAAATAAGACCTTTATTCCTTTTGAGTGCTAAAGGACTTCGGTAGATAGGACAAATTTACATACATAGTGCTAAAGGGCTGAAGAGGATAGGGCCCACTCCTTTCCGAATCCTATATGCCTTCCGTTGATATGACTTCATTACCTTGCGAGTCCTGTAAGACTTCGCTCGATAGGACGTACTTTCTTCCGAATCATATAGGACTTCGGTGGATAGGACCTACTTCCTTCCAAATCATATAGGACTTTGGTCGATAGGACTTGCTCTCTTCCGAATCCTATAGGACTTCCGTCGATAGGACTTCATTAGCTTCCAAGTCCTATAGGACTTCGGTCGATAGGACTTACTCTCTTCCAAATCCTATAGGACTTCGGTGGATAGGACTTACTTCCTAACGAATCCTATAGGACTTCGGTGGATAGGACTAGATTCCCTTCCGAGTCCTATAGGACTTCGGTTGATAGGACTTAATTCCTTCTGAGTCCTATAGGAATGGCCTTGATAGGCTATTTGTCTATAGGAATACTATAGAGTCGATAGGATTTCGGCCCGTCCTATAGGACTTTTTTTGCTAGGGGACCATCAAGAAATGCACCGCATCCGTGCAGAGCTGATGATAGGGAAGTCTCCACCAGTGCTCGTCACGGGCCTACCAACCCCCAGTCCGGCTCGGGCCAGGCCCATGAACACCAAGGCCAGGCCCGGACCAGGCCCGGTCAAATTAATAATATTGAGGCCCAGACCCGGTCCGGCTCGTTCAGATTAAACATATAATTATTTTCACAAAATTTGCAACAATTATCCTAGCATATTTACTTGTATACTATAAATGTGAAACAATGCACCAACTATGCTAGCAAAAAAAAACACAGCCACAGCAGCCACAGCAACAGTGTGCTGCTGTGCAGGTGAACTGCTGGTTAAAATATTTTTTGAGCTCTGACCTGAGCTTGTGCGACGCGCGCATTACTTCAAAATTGTCAGGCCCATGCCCATCCAGAGCCCAGTAATTTCTTTAAAGTTGAGGCCCGGCCCAGACCCAGACCAGGTCCAGCCCATGGCCCATAGGGCCAGCCCAGCCCATGGCGAACTCTGGTCTCCACTCATAGGCACTGTTCGTGACAATTGTTCGTATACTTCCGGAGGACCATCGGCGGCGATAGAATTGAAAGGCTTGTTGAAGAGTGAGGATTCTATTGCAGAGACAGATGGAAAGATGACAGGAGGAAACGTTGAGTGGCGTCGTCGAACGTGAGGCCGCACACTCCGGGTACGTCGGCGATTGTGTCAGTCGCGTAATCGGCGGAGTCTGGTGGTCGACTGCCCGCGCGTCGCGGCGTCGTCCCGGCCCTCGTGCGCGACATCGCACGTGGTCGCGGGAACCGGGACTCCGCACGTGGTTGAGGGAACCGGGACACCGCACGTGGTCGCGGGAACCGGGACATCGGACACGTGGGCGTAAGAGTCGAAGTATCGCACACGTGGTGCCATAAAACGGCGACAAGGAGAGCATACAGTGGCGGGGCTGCAAAGGCGCGTTTTCTCGCTAACATGTACCTCTCTGCACTGTCGCTCCAGATCTACCTCCGTCACTGTCAGACTATCTCCTTCCAGTGTCGCCCCCCCCCCCCCCGTCCCCGTCAACTCCTCCGCTGACAGACTTTTTCTCCGAACGACCACCCTTCCGGACTCCTCCACTGCCAGACATAAGAACAACACATGGAAGACATTTATGTATCGAAAGCTTCCTGGGATTGTAATTCCGAGAGCCAGCTTCCCACACATAAGTGCCTTATGTGGGCGGATTCATCAGCATAAATTCAAACATTATCATAATCATGCAGCCAGCAGCAGGCTTTCGTCATGTTTCATCTCCGACCATTGCGACCCGGAACTGGCGGCTTTATTCTTGGTCGGTATTCATAAGAAACGGATCTGTTTTTAGAAAACATACCCAATCCTTATGTTCTGAGGCGTCACGAATCAGCAGACCCAAACCGATCCAAATGGAAAATCCAGCCCCGGCATTTTCAGACATCTGCAGATTGATGCCATAAAACTACCGACAGTCTGCCTCGCCAGCTCCGACCAGCACAGGGTCATAACAGACTCGTACTGTGAATATGTGGGGGGCAGAGAACAGCACAGGGTCATAACAGAGTCGTACTGTGACTATGTGCGGGATAACAGAGTCGTACTGTGACTATGTGCGGGGCAGAGAACAACACAGGGTCATAACAGAGTCGTACTGTGACTATGTGCGGGGCAGAGAACAGCACAGGGTCATAACAGAGTCGTACTGTGACTATGTGCGGGGCAGAGAACAGCACAGGGTCATAACAGAGTCGTACTGTGACTATGTGCGGGGCAGAGAACAGCACAGGGTCATAACAGAGTCGTACTGTGACTATGTGCGGGGCAGAGAACAGCACAGGGTCATAACAGAGTCGTACTGTGACTATGTGCGGGACAGAGAACAGCACAGGGTCATAACAGAGTCGTACTGTGACTATGTGCGGGACAGAGAACAGCACAGGGTCATAACAGAGTTGTACTGTGACTATGTGCGGGACAGAGAACAGCACAGGGTCATAACAGAGTCGTACTGTGACTATGTGCGGGGGATCCGACCAGCACAGGGTCATAACAGACTCGTACTGTGACTATGTGCGGGGCAGAGAAGCCTCAGCAATGCAATGGCGGATCCAGGGGGAGGAGGGAAGCAGGCTCAAATGCCTCCCTCCCCCCCCCCCACAGGAATCTGGTGGGGGAGGCATTCAATACGAGTATGCTCCCATTACTTTAAGTGTAACACCCTCAACACCGAAAACAGGACCGATAGGCTTGTGTTGGGGTGTTACGGGAGTAAGGAATGAAGAGTGATACCCCTTTAACCCTATTAGTGGCAGCGTGGGGTGGCAGATTCTGCCCACCCCTCAGGTTTTTTGCAGATATCTCCAGAACGGCTAAGAGCAGACCCATTCAATTTTGGGAATTTTCCTAGAGTTGAATTCCGCATATGGAGTCAAAATTTTGAGTTCCTAACCTGAACAGAAGCGGTTCCAGAGCCCAGTATTGGGAGGATATTTTCTGTGACATTTAGCGATAATTCGGAGATGCGATCTTCACGGCTTCTTCATAACTGCCTGAAGCATAAAGGAGTTACATAGGTTTACGGTGATTTAAACAAGTGAAAATTAGTTGATTTTAGTGAACTATAATAAATATTGCACGGCAGAGGCGGTTGCAGGGACTTGAAAAGGGGAGATTTACAGGAAGTTATTTTTTTATATATTTTGCCTCCCTTTTCGCTAACTTGGCACCGCCTATGGATGCAAATATGCTTTATAACTGTTGTGCTCGATGTCACAATAGCGCACCATTTGATTTATCCATAAAGAAGAAGAAAAAAGACGGTTTTATAAGGAATTTATTTTACCCCCAAATTTAGTGACCTGAAAACGCCTATGATTTTTTAATTTGCAAAAGTCACCATCGTATATCAATGCCCAATTCAATCTCTATCGATCCCCATTAGTTGTTTTGAAATCGGTTGATCAACATGACAGCTGTGTTGGATCACAAATACCTCTAATAGTTGTCGTTTTTGCCCCCTGTTTCCCCCCTATCAAAAATGTCGGAGTTTTTGTGTTTAAAAAATGTAGATCATGTTGAGGGGAATCAAACGCCGTTTGATTTTTGAAAATCGGACGGGTAGATCTCGAGATCTCCGGGGGGGGACGGAATCCCCCCCCCCCCCCTGCCACTAATAGGGGTGGCCAGGAGCCTGCCACTAATAGAGTTAAGGAGTTATATTCCCCTTATCTAGCACATGTACACCCGAAGAACGACCGTGACTCTCTTTACTGGAGTTAGCCTCGCAAATTCCCCAAAATTGGCCGCATTGAATTTTGGGGTGTCGCTGACGATGTCAGCGACCCCCTTACGGATTGCCCCTGACACCACTGGCAAGTGTGAGTAGACGGCGCTAGTAAATTATATTTTTTTTCCGCTAGATGTCACTGTTCTGTAATGCAATATTTGAGATAAAAAATGATTGATTTAATTAAATTTGTTAGTTGGATAATGATGTTTTTGTATATTTGAGATGAGGGTGGAATAGATAGAGATACTTTTGTCTGTTTGGTTTCATGCAATGATGCAGTGGATTGATAGGCGTCTCGCAATGGTAAAACTTCATAGAATAATTCTCCCAAATTATAATAAATGGTGGATTGCTGTCCGCGCATGTCGGATTCCCTATAATCCTCCCGTCTGCCGGTCCCCCATCCTTTGCCACGCCCACGTTAACCCGCACAACAAAAAAAATACACCCATGGGTGTCTGTGGAGCCAAATGTCCCCATAAAGTTACTTCTAGAAGCGGCACCGGCGTTGTCGTGCACCCATTTGAAGGCTGTCTTGACCAATCTCGCTGAATTAACCTCCCATATTTATTTGCGATTGGTATGTTTCATACTAATCCCAACTGAGTTAGACGTGTTGGTGTAGAGACAGCGAACGAGGGTAAGCTGAGCGGATAAGTTGTAGAAGGAGCTTCTGCGCACAGGCAGGGCTGGGAAATCCCTCATACCTACATACCCCAGTAGGTAGCAGAATCAGCTCCCACAGCCCTTCCAGTTGTAGCAAAATCAGCCAAACGTGTTGAGCTTGGGACATGTGTTTTAACCTTTAAACTAAAATAAATTGTGTCCAGCAACGATTTTGTATTCTTCAATGAAGGCATTTATGAAAATACGCACTGTGGAGGAACGATGTGGGAAAGAGCATTTCAAGTCATATTTAAAACTGTAGCTCTAGACGGTCTCGTTAAGATACAATTCCGCACCTTTTGTAGCAGATTCATTTGTCGCCATGACTATTTCTTCATACTGTGAGTCGTGTAAATAACCGTATCTTCTACAGCTGTTTTAACAAAATCCTTCTTACCAATCTTGTTTGAATGGAACTAGATATTTGTTAACAATTATTTTTAGTCAGACCTATGAATAGTTTTTCCTAGTTATACCGAAACCAAGAATCCAACAACCAAATTGTATTCTGAGCAACTCCTATTTTGTATATTAGTTAGTGCTTGTGCGAGGAACATATATAGGCAAATTATAATTAGTGTTATCATGCATGACCTCTTCCTCGAAATTAAAATATAATAATACCAAAAAACGTTATATTAATATTCCGATCACAGATCTTCATCAGAAATTATACATTACAAAAACAACAATAATCAGAATACAAGTTTTGAAACTTGTATTCTGATTATTGTTGTTTTGGTAATGTATAATTTTTTATGAAGATCTGTTTGTTCATACAGCACTACCTATTCGACTGATGCGTCGGGAAAGGCGCGATTCAGCTCGCACTAAAAACTGGAAGTGTTGCAGCAGTTGGCCGCCAGGAACCGCTAGTGAGCCAGGGTGTTATGACGTCGCAAGCAAATAGTACTGCTAAATATTTATTTATTTAAAAATAAATAAATAAATGAGCATTTATCGCTGAATATTCAACTGGTATCATTTGCTTACGACGTAATAGCACCTGGCTCACTAGCGGTCCCTGACGGCCAACTGCTGCGAGAACTCCAGTTTTTAGTGCTAGCCCGCATTTCATATTGCGATTTGGAGTCGTGGGGAGTTAGGTCGTTTTGGTTTCATAGGTTGTTTTCAGTTTTTGTTGGCAAAAAACGCGTTTTAGATTTGTTAAACTATGCCTCGACTGAAGGGTGTAGGATACTCTAGACTCAAGATGAGGTGCGGTTAAGAAAACTGTTCGTACAGTGGTGTTCAATATCCTGGTAAAGAAATGAAGATTTTTGGATGCATGGATAACTTTCTCCAGCAGGTGATTTGCTGGCCTGTGTAGCGAGTAGCGACCTTTCCATTGCTTACCTTTGTTGCAATATTGATGTGATGCTGGAAATTTGTCATTTGTATGGTCATTTTTCTACAGATATCAGTCACAAGATAAGAATAGTGTTAATATCTGGCAGACTTGACCAAAAAGGGGCAAAGGGCCCCATTGCTCACCCATCGCCCACAAAAATGTCTGGGACCCCCCCCCCCCCCCCCCTCCCTCCAGACAATCTTGTAGATAAAACTTATGTCTACAGGATCGTCTGGGGGTCAGTGGCGGATCCAGGATTTTCTAAGGCAGGGGGCTTCATGCCCGAGGCGGCATATTTCCTCGGTGACAGGGGCTGCATGGTCCAGAGGGGCGCCAATCCAATATGTCAATTAAATGGGTAAAATATGCCTCTTCCTTAACCCGCGCCCGGGGGGAGGGGAGGGGGCAGAATCTGCTCCCTCCGGATTTTCTGAATATCTTGAAAACTATGATAGATATTGACGTGAAACGTTTCGTACCTTCTGTTGCATCCATTTTACGTCCTCTCTCAACATGTCAGTTGGGCAAACTACAGAGAGACGATCAAAAATAGATCAATCAAATTTTAGATTTTGTTATGCCCATATTTGGGCATGCAGTATTAAACTGTGAGGCCTATGTCATTAGGCCAATTCGGAGCAACATACGCATACTCGGAGGTTAAAAAGTGTTGGAGAACATGTTGTCTATATCGGAATAATAAGTGCGACCAGATTCGGCAATTTCCCTTATTCCACTGTAAATGGCGATCTAAATATTGATTCCGCGACGCTACGACCACAGCCTGATTTTTTTTTTAAACGGTCGTCAGCCGGCTAATCCAATTTTAGATCGTGAAGGCAGGTGGCGAATCAAATTTTAGATCGCTGAGGCTGCTGCGAGTGCCGAAATTGAGATAGCCGACTCTTACTTTGGCCATATCTGCCAAAGTAGGGATCTGATCATACAAGTACAAGAAAATATGATGGCGCGATTCGTGCAGTTTCAACCGAAAAAAAATCCTGGGGTGATGGCCATTTTTTTTAGGGTGATATGGTGTTTAAAGGTGTGAATTCCGGGCAAAGAATCAATGTTTAGATCGGATCTCCTTATAAGGGCATGCTCCGCCCATTTTGATGACGTCACGACCTAATTTTTGATCGACTCATTTTTAAATCACCTCCCCGTAGTTTGCCAAACTGATGTCATTATAATTAGTGAAGTAGTTTGAGAGATAATGACGTTTTAGTGACGTCAGGTCATGCCAGTTTTGGTGCAAAACGATAAATGTTTAAAAACCCGTAGAAAATCGAGTTGTAAAGCAAATTGCCAAACAAAATAAAATGAAAGAAAATTTAATTTTCTTTAAAATGAATAACTCGGTTTTGCATTTCTGTTAGTTTTTTACCCCCCCCCCCCCCCCCCCCCCCCCAAAAAAACAAACTTACTTGTTTAGGAAAAATCCCACAAAATATAAATTTTCCAAGATATTAAAAAAACGGAATATATATTGGATAGCCAAGTATGAACGATACCCACACCAAATTTCAAAGTAAAATCCTTATTTTTGACTGACTTATGGCTCCAAAGTATGATCAACTCATGACGTAATTTGTTGAAATTGCATTTTATGGCTTTTAATTACCAGATAGAGGCAAATAAATGCCACCACTGTATTTATTATACAAAATTGGTATAGAAACCTGACTTTTTAATTTATATTAATAAATGTCACATTTTGACCTTATGCAACCTGACCTTGATCTGAACTTCGCCTAAGGGCCATTATATGGGATCAGGGTGTAAAATTGGCTACTACTTGCAAATTATACGTGTAAAATAACCCATAAAACATGTGTCGCATGACTTTCGTAGACCTTTTGCAATAGTTATATTTTCTGATATGCCCTTGACGGCTTGAGCTTTGCTTACAATATCAAAGGACGGGGAACGCTGTAGCGCCCAAAGTTTGCGTCCGATTGTAACACAAATTGTCTCAAACCGTGCGCGCTATGGTCAAACTTTGCGCGCTAACTTGAAGGTCACGGGGCACAACTCTAAGAATGCTCGTCATTCTGGAAATGGAAAGGACGAGAAAAAATTCCGTCCTTGGACCCTGAATTTGACATTAAAGGGACTATCTCACCTTAATATTAGATTTGAGTTGAGATAGCCATTGTGATGGCTTGACATTTAAATTAAGTATGGTAGCAGTTAAAACAACCACAATGATCTAATCAAAAAGATATTCGAGTTTGATTTTGACATCTGAAAAAAAAATCAGGCCCATGTGTATTTGAATAGGGCCTCTAAACCGACAGCGTCGTCTCTCTTTACCCAACTGGTAATGATATTCGACTTGTTTTAAGGTGAACCTTGGAGATATTTGCTACGTTTCAATGGTTTGGTAGTTGGTTTGTTTTGTATTCAAAGCGCCAGAATTGTTTCTAAATAATTGTGCCCATATTTTGGCAGCGTAAAGGATTTCTGTGTAGCTCTCTAGAGCTCAATATGACGTCATCAACCCAAATATTAAAACTTAACTTTTTATTAAATTGAGCACTGTTTGCGAGAAACAAATGTCATAATCGTGTTCGGCAGCAATTACTTCATATTGTGCACCACAAGCGGCATACATTTGACAACTTTTGGGAAGGTGAGACAGTCCCTTTAAAGGTCACGGGCTTGACCTTGAAGGTCACGGGTCACAACTCTGAACATTCTTGTCATCTTGAAACTGGCCACAAGGAATCGTTTGAGACCAATTTGTCGCGATCGGACGGTAACTTTGGGCGCTACAGCGTTCCGCGTCGTTTGACCCTGAATTTTATCTTGAAGGAGACCAGTATGGTCAAAATGGACCTGATTTGGTAAAATAGGATGTTCGTTTTGACGTTAGTCCTTATGTCCAAATCGCGTAAAAATCGGTGACCGACGCTGAAAACGTTTCTGTGGAGCTGTGGACATTAGACATCCGACATTCATCCCAGCTATTTCTAGGCGCCCCGAGTGTGAAAGATACAATACGTCAGCACCTTCAACGCCTCGCCAGACATATTTCAAAAAAGTGTCACGGTTATTTCATGGGGGTCCAGACCTCTTCGTAGGCGCCATCCAGGGCGCTATCGGGAGTGGGGGAAGGGGGCAAAAGCGTGTTATTGGTTTCGAGTGTCACGGGTGCCCGATCGCCGTCGGATGGAAGCTGAAGGCGCCAGGGTGCCATCATTCTGAGTGCGCCGGGACGCCGCATCGCTTTCGAGCCGACAAGGTGCCATTCAGGGGCGGTTTGATACCTTTCGAGGGTGGCAAGACGTCTTCCGAACTCCGAATGCGGCATAATGTGATCTAAGGGCGACAACATGCCCTCCGAGGGCGGCAAGATGTATTTCGAGGGTGGCATATTGCCTTCCAAGAGCGGCATAATGCATTCTGAGGGCGGCATGATGCCTTCAGAGGGCAGCCTATTGTATGTATTCTGAGGGCGGCATAATGTGCTCTGAGGGCAGTAAGATGCATTCCGAGGGCCACCAAACATCTTCCGAGGTCAACATAATGCACTTCGAGGGCGGTAAAATGTCTTCGGAGGGCGGCAAGATGTTTTCCGAGGGCGGCATGAAGCTTTCCGAGGGCTGCATAATGCGATCTGAGGGCGGCAAGATGTCTTCCGGGGGCGTCATATTGCACTCTGAGGGCGGTATAATGTGCTCTGAGGGCGGCAAGATGTCTTCCGGGGGCGTCATATTGCACTCTGATGGCGGTATAATGTGCTCTGAGGGCGGTAAGATGCCTTCTGAGGGCCACAAGACATCTTCCGAGGTCGACATAATGCACTTCGAGGGCGGCAAAATGTCTTCCGAGGGCGGCAAGATGTTTTCCGAGGGCGGCATGATGCTTTCCGAGGGCGGCATACTGCTATCTTGTCTCTGAGGAGGACATAATTAATGTCTTTCGAGGGCGGCATAATGCAATCTGAGGGCGGCAACATGCCCTCCGAGGGCGGCAAGATGTCTTCCGAGGGCGGCATGATGCATTCCACAGGTACCGTGTGTACCACGGATACCATGTGTACCGAATGTACCGTGTGTACCACGGGTACCATGTGTACCGACGAATGTACCGTGTGTACCACGGGTACCATGTGTACCGAATGTACCGTATGTACCACGGGTACCATGTGTACCGGATATACCGTGTGTACCACGGGTACCATGTGTACCGGATATACCGTGTGTACCACGAGTACCATGTGTACCGGATATATCATGTGTACCACGGCTACCGTGCGTACCGGATATACCGTGTACCACGGCTACCATGTGTACCGGATATACCGTGTACCACGGGTACCATATGTACCGGACATACCGTGTGTACCACGGGTACCATGTGTACCGGATGTACCGTGTGTACCATGGGCACCATATGTACCGGATATACCGTGTGTACCACGGGTGCCATGTGTACCGGATGTACCGTGTGTACCACGAGTACCATGTGTACCGGATATACCGTGTGTGTGTACCGGATATACCGTGTGTACCACGGGTACCATGTGTACCGGATATACCATGTGTACCACGGGTAACATGTGTACCGGATGTACCGTGTGTACCACGGGTACCATGTGTACCGGATATACCGTGTGTACCACGGGTACCATGTGTACCGGATATACCGTGTGTACCACGGGTACCATGTGTACCGGATATACCGTGTGTACCACGGGTACCATGTGTACCAGATATACCGTGTGTACCACGAGTACCGTGTGTACCGGATGTACCGTGTACCACGGGTACCATGTGTACCGGATATACCGTGTACCACGGGTACCATGTGTACCGGATGTACCGTGTGTACCGGATGTACCGTGTGTACCACGGGTACCATGTGTACCGGATATACCGTGTGTACCACGGGCACCATGTGTGCCGGATATACCATGTATACCACGGGTACCATGTCTACCGGATATACCGTGTGTACCACGGGTACCATGTGTACTGTGTGTACCACGGGTACCACGGGTACCACGGGTACCATTTGTACCGTGTGTACCACGGGTACCATGTGTACCGGATGTACCGTGTGTACCACAGGTACCATGTGTACCGGATATACCGTGTGTACCACGGGTAACATGTGTACCACGGGTAACATGTGTACCGGATGTACCGTGTGTACCGGATGTACCGTGTGTACCACAGGTACCATGTGTACCGGATATACCGTGTGTACCACGGGTAACATGTGTACCACGGGTACCATGTGTACCGGATGTACCGTGTGTACCGGATGTACCGTGTGTACCACGGGTACCATGTGTACCGGATATACCGTGTACCACGGGTACCATGTGTACCGGATGTACCGTGTGTACCGGATGTACCGTGTGTACCACGGGTACCATGTGTACCGGATATACCGTGTGTACCACGGGTACCATGTGTGCCGGATATACCATGTGTACCACGGGTATCACGGGTACCACGGGTGCAATGTGTACCGTGTGTACCACGGGTACCATGTGTACCGGATGTACCGTGTGTACCACAGGTACCATGTGTACCGGATGTACCGTGTGTACCACGGGTACCATGTGTACCGGATATACCGTGTGTACCACGGGTACCATGTGTACCGTGTGTACCACGGGTACCACGGGTACCATGTGTACCGTGTGTACCACGGGTACCATGTGTACCATATGTACCGTGTGTACCACAGGTACCATGTGCACCGGATATACCGTGTGTACCACGGGTACCATGTGTACCGGATATACCGTTTGTACCACGGGTACCATGTGTACCGGTTATACCGTGTGTACCACGGGTACCATGTGTACCGAATGTACCGTGTGTACCACGGGTACCAAGTGTACCGAATGTACCGTGTGTACCACGGGCACCATGTGTACCGGATATACCGTGTGTACCACGGGTACCATGTGTGCCGGATATACCATGTGTACCACGGGTACCATGTGTGCCGGATATACCGTATGTACCACGGGTACCATGTGTACCGGATATACCGTGTACCACGGGTACCATGTGTACCGGATATACCGTGTGTACCGTATACATATTGCCGCGGGTATGGTGTGCCGTGTATGGTAAGTGGTGTATGGTGCCGCGGGGATGGTGTATCGTGTATGGTAAGTGGTGTATGGCGCCGCGGGTATGGTGTGCCGTGTATGGTATGTGGTGTATGGTGCCGCGGGTATGGTGTGCCGTGTATGGTATGTGGTGTATGGCGCCGCGGGTATGGTGTGCCGTGTATGGTAAGTGGTGTATGGTGCCGCGGGGATGGTGTGCCGTGTATGGTAAGTGGTGTATGGTGCCGCGGGTATGGTGTGCCGTGTATGGTAAGTGGTGTATGGTGCCGCGGGTATGGTGTGCCGTGTATGGTAAGTGGTGTATGGTGCCGCGGGTATGGTGTGCCGTGTATGGTAAGTGGTGTATGGTGCCGCGGGTATGGTGTGCCGTGTATGGTAAGTGGTGTATGGTGCCGCGGGTATGGTGTGCCGTGTATGGTAAGTGGTGTATGGTGCCGCGGGTATGGTGTGCCGTGTATGGTAAGTGGTGTATGGTGCCGCGGGTATGGTGTGCCGTGTATGGTAAGTGGTGTATGGTGCCGCGGGTATGGTGTGCCGTGTATGGTAAGTGGTGTATGGTGCCGCGGGTATGGTGTGCCGTGTATGGTAAGTGGTGTATGGTGCCGCGGGTATGGTGTGCCGTGTATGGTAAGTGGTGTATGGTGCCGCGGGTATGGTGTGCCGTGTATGGTAAGTGGTGTATGGTGCCGCGGGTATGGTGTGCCGTGTATGGTAAGTGGTGTATGGTGCCGCGGGGATGGTGTGCCGTGTATGGTAAGTGGTGTATGGTGCCGCGGGTATGGTGTGCCGTGTATGGTAAGTGGTGTATGGTGCCGCGGGTATGGTGTGCCGTGTATGGTAAGTGGTGTATGGTGCCGCGGGTATGGTGTGCCGTGTATGGTAAGTGGTGTATGGTGCCGCGGGTATGGTGTGCCGTGTATGGTAAGTGGTGTATGGTGCCGCGGGTATGGTGTGCCGTGTATGGTATGTGGTGTATGGTGCCGCGGGTATGGTGTGCCGTGTATGGTAAGTGGTGTATGGTGCCGCGGGTATGGTGTGCCGTGTATGGTAAGTGGTGTATGGTGCCGCGGGTATGGTGTGCCGTGTATGGTAAGTGGTGTATGGTGCCGCGGGTATGGTGTGCCGTGTATGGTAAGTGGTGTATGGTGCCGCGGGTATGGTGTGCCGTGTATGGTAAGTGGTGTATGGTGCCGCGGGTATGGTGTGCCGTGTATGGTAAGTGGTGTATGGTGCCGCGGGTATGGTGTGCCGTGTATGGTAAGTGGTGTATGGTGCCGCGGGTATGGTGTGCCGTGTATGGTAAGTGGTGTATGGCGCCGCGGGTATGGTGTGCCGTGTATGGTAAGTGGTGTATGGTGCCGTGTGTATGGTGTGTACTAATCGGATGTACCGTGTGTACGCTGGGCACGGTGTGTACCGGGTGTACCGGGTGTACCCAGTGTACCGGATGTATGGCGGGTATTAGCTGGGTACGGTTTCAAACCGGATGTATCGTATATATCCAGTGAAGCGGGTGTATCGTATATATCCAGTGAAGCGGGTGTATCGTATATATCCAGTGAAGCGGGTGTATCGTATATATCCAGTGAAGCGGGTGTATCGTATATATCCAGTGAAGCGGGTGTATCGTATATATCCAGTGAAGCGGATGTATCGTATATATCCAGTGAAGCGGGTGTATCGTATATATCCAGTGAAGCGGGTGTATCGTATATATCCAGTGAAGCGGATGTATCGTATATATCCAGTGAAGCGGGTGTATCGTATATATCCAGTGAAGCGGGTGTATCGTATATATCCAGTGAAGCGGGTGTATCGTATATATCCAGTGAAGCGGGTGTATCGTATATATCCAGTGAAGCGGGTGTATCGTATATATCCAGTGAAGCGGATGTATCGTATATATCCAGTGAAGCGGGAGTATCGTATATATCCAGTGAAGCGGGTATATCGTATATATCCAGTGAAGCGGATGTATCGTATATATCCAGTGAAGCGGGTGTATCGTATATATCCAGTGAAGCGGGTGTATCGTATATATCCAGTGAAGCGGGTGTATCGTATATATCTAGTGAAGCGGGTGTACCCCGCGTTGTGGGTGTATGTACCACCGTGTACCGTGTGTACCGTGTGTACGGGGGGTACGCTGGGTACTGCGGGGCGGCCGGATCGACCTGCACTGCTGTTGGCACCAGCATACACACGACACACAGGCAGTCAGCGGCGCTAGCGCCTCGGCGGCCACACACTACGCCAGCGCACATATTTGTCACGACTTAACGTATTGATCTAGGATGAGAATAGGCCAGTTGGCGGCGACAAAAAAGCGTACACACACCGGGCTCACCTGCTGAGACAAAACCTCCTCATCCACATGACCATATTGAGTACTGAGCTGGTGTATTACCAAGAACCAGGATAGGCCATGTCCCATATACACCATGTACAGTGACGGCACCAACTGTCCCATACACACGCCCCGTACAGTGACGGCACCAACCGTCCCATATACACTATGTACAGTGACGGCACCAACCGTCCCATATACACTATGTACAGTGACGGCACCAACCGTCCCATATACACACAGTGACGGCACCAACTGTCCCATATACACCATGTACAGTGACGACACCAACCGTCCCATATACACTATGTACAGTGACGGCACCAACTGCCCCATATACACATAGTGACAGCACCAACTGTCCCATATACACTATGTACAGTGACGGCACCAACTGTCCCATATACACTATGTACAGTGACGGCACCAACTGTCCCATATACACCATGTACAGTGACGGCACCAACTGTCCCATATACACCATGTACAGTGACGGCACCAACTGTCCCATATACACCATGTACAGTGACGACACCAACTGTCCCATATACACCATGTACAGTGACGGCACCAACTGTCCCATATACACCATGTACAGTGACGGCACCAACTGTCCCATATTCACCATGTACAGTGACGGCACCAACTGTCCCATATACACCATGTACAGTGACGGCACCAACTGTCCCATATACACCATGTACAGTGACGGCACCAACTGTCCCATATACACCATGTACAGTGACGGCACCAACTGTCCCATATACGGCGGTTTCAGCTGCTGCGGCGGTTTCAGCGGCTAGTGACAGGGGCGGATCCAGGGGGAGGGCACAGGGGGCACGTGCCCCTCCCGAAACATCTGAGGAGGGCCCTTTTCGGTGCGCGTAGCGCGCCGAAAAAGGCCGACGAGACCGCGCGAAGCGCGGTATCATGGGCTCTCTAAGAGACCACGCAAAGTGGTCTTTGGATAATTTAGAGCACTTCAGAGGTCCTAAGAGCCAATAGGGCCCTCTCTGAAAGACAAGAGGGCCCCATGGAAGTTCAAAGGGCCCCTGTTCAGGTCAGAGGGACCCTGGCTAGACCGAAAGGGCCCCTGGGCGAGTCAGAAGAGCCCTGCACATGCCGAATGGCCCCTAGACAGCACAGAGGGCCCCTGGGCAGGTCGGAGGGCCCCTGGGCATGTCGGCAGGGCGACAAAGCAGCCAGCGCAGTCCCTTTCAGGTCGAAAGGGTCCCTAAGCAGGCTGGAGTGTCCCTGGACAGACCAGAGGGCCCCTGGGAAGTTCAAAGGGCCCATGTGCAGGTCAAGGGTCTGCTGGGCCCTTTCAATGCTCGGGAATAGGGCCTTTTCAATGCTCGGGAATAGGGCCCTTTCAACGCTCGGGAGGGGAGCCCTTTCAGTGGGTTTGAAAAACACCCAAAACTCACACTCTCACACTATAGAACATTGTTTGGACGCCTTTATTAGTTAGTTGCCAGGATTTGTTTTTTTTCTCGTCAGATGTGACTCTGACTCGTAAGAAGATGAGTCGACTCAACTTTGACTTGAGCAGCATCCAGGCGACTCAACTTTGACTCAAGCGACATCCATGTGAGTCAACTCTGACTCAAGTTGCGTCCCTATTTTGCTTAAGCGACTCGACTCTGATTCAAGTTGAGTTGAGTCAGTTTTGAGTCAAATTTGACTCACCGACTCGGAGTCAAGCACAACCCTGGGCACTACATTAGTCAGAGATAGCCCTTGACGGACATGAAAAGGGCCTGCGCCTGTTTGAGAGGATCCTTTTCAGGCCTCCGATGGTCCTAAGCCGGTCTGAGATGGCCTTTACTAGGCGACAGAGGACCCTATACCGGACACCAGGCGAGCCATTTGGGCTCGCCTGAGCCAGAGGCCTGGTCGGAGCCCTCTCAGACCTGGCAATGGCTCTCTCAAACGGACGGAGGAACATTCAAGTCTGGCAATGGCTCTCTCAGGCTTAGACAGGGCCCTCTTAGGCACACCGTTAGCACTCTCAAAGAGACTGAGGGACTTCTCTTACCGACCTTAGGGCCCTCTCACACCGGCACAGGACCCTCTCAGCACGACCGAGGTCCCTTTCAGACCTACCAGTGGTCCTCCAGACCAGCATAGGGCGCTCTCAAGTCTTGCAAGGGCCCTACAAGACTGACAGGTTGAGGGGCGTCACCGACAGGGGGTCGGGAAGGAGAGGGTCCGGCCACCAACTCTCAGAAGGTGGGGGGTCGACCGCCCCCCCCCCCCCCCCCCAACGCACATACTTTTTTTCGGGGAAAGTTAACAATTTATCGTAAAAATTGCCTTTGCAACAGTCAAAATCCCGCTTTTATTCCAAAGTTTAAAAACGGGAAAATTTCGCGACGCTTCGCGGCATGACACCAGTTTCGCAATTGCTTATACAAATTGGGAAAATGGGAAAATTGATTCCATTAAATGTCTGGCAGAGGCTCTTGGCGGTAATTGATGGCCCCAGGTCCCACTCTCTTCATAAAATATTAATTTTTAACCCTATTTGTAACAGGCTCCTGGCTACCCCTATTTGTAACAGGGGGGGGGGGGGATTCCGCCCTCCCGGAGATCTCGAGATCTACCCATCCGATTTTCAAAAATGAAACGGCGTTTGGTTCTCCTCATCACGATCTACATTTCTAAAAAAATCGGCATTTTTAATAGGGGGCAACATGGGGGCAAAAACTACACATTTTAGCGTTATATATCATCCAACACAGCTGTCATGTTTATTACCGATTTTAACACAACCAATGGGAATCAGAGATTGAATTGGAGATTTATAATTCATATATGGCGATCACTTTTGAAAATTCAAAAATCATAGGCGTGTGCAGGTCACTCAATATGGGGGTGAAGTAAATGCGGAATAAAACTATTTTTTATGTTTTTTATATAAATGAAATGGTATGTTATTGTGACATTAGACAAAACAGTTATAAATCATATTTTTCGCCATAGGCGGTACCAGGTTAGTGAAAAAGGGAGGTCAAATAGGAAAAATATTAACCGCAGGCATGTTGCTACCCAGCACTATAAATAAGTTACTGATCGTAGATAGTTCCATTTTGCATATTGTACTTCATCATAGGCGCATCCAGGATCCAAACTGGGGAGGCGCAAGACCTTTTGATAAGTATATTATCCGCTATTATGATACTAACTAGTCAACAGTGACTATTTTACTTACAACTTCAATTAACATTGCTTACCCCCTTTTTACCCTACCTGGACTCGCCTATTCTCTCATAATCGTTCGTAGAGTACCCTGTGGTGCGTGTTTCATCCGAAAACTGCAGTATGTTATGCCATTGCAGGCCCATGCATCTTAGTTTCCTTGCAATAATATGACCCCCTTTCTTCCATTCCTGAGCGCGCCTCTGCAAAAAATGATTGTATTCCCTCTCCTGGCCTCATATGTGCATATATCATTATAAGTTATCCGTCTATTGCGCCGTAATCGCTGGCATATCGTCATCACCATGTCAGTCCCCCCCCCCTTTTCATGCGCCTGAACACGCCCCTGCAACTCTTATGTAATACATTATGAAAATAATGGAAGGAGAAGCTATCTTTTACATCTTGATAGCTATAAATCAGAATCAGAATCAGAATCAGATATATTCTGAACATATCAAGAAAACTGGCTATTCTATGTTCAGTCACAGAATACATGATATACAACACTATACAGTATACACTTATCACGAAACAACACACGTTTTCTCATATTGTGACACCCTAACAACAGTCATTGCCATCTGTAGATCATATTACTACCACACCCTAGTTATCAGACTTGTGGTGGTAGGGCGGGATGTACTGTTTGTTCCAGTTCTGTAGGGCCCTATAACCGAAAGACCGGCGCTGCAGTTCGGTTCTTATCAGCGGTAGCTGTAAGAGCGGTGCCGCTGCTGAGCGTGTTACGCAGTCTGTCACCTGACATCGGTAGGTGAGTAGGTTGGCTAAGGCAGGCGAGGCGTATTCCCTGCTCATAAGTCTGTTCAGTAGCGTGACATCGCAGGTCTGGATCATACTTTCAACAGACGGCCAGCACAGCTCGGTCAGCGCTGCGGTGATGTGGTCGTACTTCTTCAGGTTCGTAACAATACGCACCGCGAAATGTACGACCTTTTGAAGCCGATCTCGCTGTTTGGCACACGCTCCTCCCCAGACGCAAGCACAATACCTCATCAATGGGAAGACCAGCGTCTCAATAAGAAAAGCCCTGAGGTCACGAGGTAATTTGGAGCGTATCTTGGCCATGCCAACCAGAACATTGTTACAACGCTGTACAACCATGGATATATGGTGCTCCCATGTCAGTACAGGGTCTAGTACGACGCCAAGTACTTTAATCTTAGTAGCACCGTCCAAGACATGGTCGCTGAAACGGATGGTAAAATCTTGGGTCTTCCTTCTTCGCGTTTTGAACAGAAGGAACTCCGTTTTTGAGGGATTGATTTTCAAACTATTCTGCGTGAACCAGGTGAGAGCAGTATCCAAGGTGCTTTCAATCCTGGCCTTAAAAGCGTCAACGTTCTTGGGTTCGTCTGAATCAATAAACTGGGCATCGTCAGCGTACAAAACTACCTTACCACCAGTGATGTGTGATGTAAAGTCGTTTGTGAACATAACGAAAAGCACTGGTCCCAGCACCGAACCCTGAACAACACCGTGTGTCACAGGCATCGGTACAGATGAACAGCCCCGAACAGTCTGGGAGCGACCCGATAACCAGTCCTCGAACCAGTGCCTATCAATACCATACCATCCTAGTTTTTCTAAGAGCATGTCATGTCGTACGCTATCAAAAGCCTTGGAAGTATCAGCTGTCACCAGCGTGGCTATACGACCTTCATCAATCTGGCGAGTTACATAGGTGATCGTGTCCAACATAGCAAGTTCTGTCGAGTGACCCTGACGGAAGCCGTTTTGGTGTTGGCACAATATATGATTATCGTGCAAAAACGTCTCCAGTTGGGTACAAGCGATGCGCTCACATAGTTTTCCTAATACGGACACAATAGATATAGGCCTGTAGTTGCTAGGTTCCTTGCGATCCCCCGACTTGAAAGTAGGCACTATAGTCGCTGTTTTCCACTTTGCTGGTACCCGACCAGTATTCAGAGAGCTGTTGACTACACTGAGTAGGTACGGTCCGACTGCTGGAAATGTCATTCTCAACATCTGTATGGTGACCCCATCGTCACCGGACGCGTGAGAACTGCCCATCCGTTGCAGCGCCGAAGACAGCTCAGGCAGTGTTGCAGGAACTATGCGAAACGCGTTCGCACATACCCTTGGTGGTCGTGGTCCTAGTGTCTCTCCGACGTTCACGGCGGCAGCGAGTGCTTCAGCTACGGCGGGGCCAACCGAAGCAAAATGGGTGTTGAGTTTGTTGGCCCATGCGTCAGCCTCTTCAGGCGAATCGTCATCAGTTTTTATGAATTTCTTGTCGGTAATGAAGTAGCGTCTGATGTTTGGCCATGTGGCTCGTCGATTCTTTTGAAATGTCTCCTTCATGCACGAGGAACAGGCTTTGTACATTGCGCTCTTTACAGCGTTTCTGCACTGTCTGAACCACTCTCTTGTGTCTGCACTTGGGTTATCATCTCTTAACTTCCGTGCATGGTCTCGCTCTTTCATTTTAGCTCTGAGGTCTTCATTGTTGGTGAGCCACGGACAGGGTGGATGACGGACACGAATGCGTTTGACCGGCATGTGTCTGTCGATGTTTCTGTTCCAGATTTCCAGAAACTTGTCGAGCTTCTCTGTCGGACATGCAGATTCATAAACAGGTGTCCAATCGTCCATAATCATGTCAAGCCTGAGCGCATCCGGGCATAGCTGCCTAGTTGACCTGATAGTGATTTCTTTAGGCCGTCTCCGCACCCGGGCTCCCTTGACCCGAGCTGTGATGAGGTCATGGTCACTTAAATTACATGTGATCACCTCGGCGTCTGTGGTCAGATCAGGTGTATTTGTAATGAAATGATCTAGAAGCGTCGGCGTCGGGCTAGGGTGAGTCGGCGACTTTATCAGCTGTGTCAAGCTATAATCTTTCAGCAGCTGACAGAAGGCTCCTACCCCAGGCTTGTGAGTATCCAGCAAGTCGAAATTGGTGTCACCGAGCAGGAACATCGGTTTACCCTTGGCGAGTACCTGTGTCAGCTGGTGACTGAGGTCTTGCAATGAAGGCGTGATGACAGCGCAGGGTGGCCGGTAAACCACGCCGACGATGATCGGCCGCCGACTCACGACCTGAACCCAAAGACAGTCGATGTCGGAGGTTGCAGACCTGATGGAAACTCTCTCAACTGTAAGTGAGTCTCGATAAATGATGCAGACTCCACCTCCCCTACATAAAACATTTCGTTTAATCTTCTTCCTGTCACATCTTAACAATGAGTAGCCTGGAAAGATCAAGAAATTGTCACTGACGTCAGGTGTCAGCCATGTTTCTCCTACGCACAAAACGTCGATGTTCTTTGCCAACAGTAGATCTTTCACATTATCTAGAGATGGCATAATGGACCTCACATTAAGATGGCCGATCAAGAGCATTCCGTTGTGAGCATTAGTGTTGTGCAGATCGTTTCTTTGTCGCGGAGTCAACCGTGGTAGCTGTACCAGACGGCGGAGTTCGCGACTGGTCTCCAGAACCGGCGGAAATCGAAAGCCGTTCTGACCAGATTCCTCAATATAAGGACGATGCCCTACCTGAACAGGGATGGGCTGTCCTATATTGGGGGCGCATTCTGGAGACCTGGCTAGTTTTTTGTCTGAATTGACTGGGAGCTTCTGTGACGTCTGGGACCATACCTGCAGTCCAGACCAAGTTTGGAGTTGTTAATGATAATAGACTTCTTTCCTTGCCATTTTGACTCACCCATTACCTCCTCAACTGCGGGGAATCTCTTTCACTGGGATCTTGCCATAGTTTCCTTCTTACTATGTCAGCGTAGCTAACACGAGCTGCCACAGCGTTCCCGACTTGCATCAGTCCGGTTGGTCTCCTCCATTTCTCTCTCGTTCCTTGTTGGCCTCTTATGGGCTCCTGTCCTTTCTTTCCTCTATTTTCGCTCCAGCACTGAGAATCTTCTCTGAAGTGTCGTCTGATATGGGTCTGCTCTTGATGCCCACTCCTTTGCCTCCTTGCATTTTGTGGATTCCAACACGTCTCTTCATCAAGTTCCCAGTTTCCATCTTTATACTTCGTTCCTTCTGTTCTCCAAACTGGCCGTCGGTCTCCATCTTTTCTGTAGCTGGCGTGACGCCATCGTTCTCTTGGCTGTTGGGAATGCACCCCATTGGCCTGGCCCATGCCAGCAAGATGTTGCTGTTTGTTTGTATTTGTCATGTGCTTTTGGTTGATGTATTGGTATTGATGGTGCTTGGTGGGTGCGTCTCTTGGATGCACTTCTGTGTTCTCAGTTTGTGCTGGTGGAGACCGCCTCTTGACAGTTTCACTAGATGCAGTTAAGTGGTCTCTGCTCCGCCTATCAACTTGCTTCGCTTCCTGTACGTGGGCTTCTGTCACTTTATGTGAAAGTGTTCTTTGAGTGTAGCTATTTTCAGGCTCCCTCTTTTCCTCCTCCGTGGTATCTCCTTTCGTCTGGCTGAGCCATGCCAAATACGTCGCACATGGGCCGCACAGTGTTTGTCTGGGCTGACATCGCTCGGCAGGCTCCTGATCCTCTTGGGCGTTCGTATGCTCGGCGCGTCCTGTAGTTCGTTTCAGCTCCTCCATCTGTTCTCGTAGTTCCTGATTCTCTTTCTTCAACAGATCAACTTGAACAGCAAGTGTGTCCTTCACGCCAGTTGTCTCAGTGTTGCTAACAAGCGTTCCGCCTGTTGTGTCGGCGGATGGTTTAGTTGCTGTCTCGTCTTCAGTACTTCCCTGGATGTTTTGCTTCGTCATATGGCTGTTATCCATTCCGTTCCAGCCGTCTGATCGGATATCGACAATGGTCACCTTTTCGTTTATGTCCTCGTCCGGCGGATTGTCAAGCGATTCGTACAGCTGTTGTGAGTTACAACTTCAATCAAATCCAACTTGGGAACATTTTGAGACTGCATCCATTCCTTTTTCTGTCAGACGATAGTAGCCAATCTGATTCTTCCTAGTAGCGCACACAATTGCTATTGCTTGTGGTATGTCCTTCTGCATGGAGTACTGTGTGTGTACGTCTACTGAGCTGAGAAAGGTATACAGTGGATGTGTGTGAATCCATCCTACTTGTGTAACCTCAGCTTTCTGCATTTCTTCTACCACCTTTTCTTCACGTCTACATTCGCATGTAGACATGTCACCAATCTGATCGGGAATGAATACATGCGAGATTGTGAGCTTATCGTCTTCTACATTGCCCGCAAGAATGACGAGAGTTTCCACATTGTTCTCTGAGTTAGCATGTACCTGCTCTAGAAATGATCTAACTAAGCCATCCGCGAGAGATATTCTAGTTCCATCAGGTTTTTCATGATTTTCACAGTTCTCATCTGAAAGTGTGACTCTTAGTTCATTAGCGATCTTGGTATGCCTTTCATATCTCTGAGTAGGTTCTTGTGTGAAAAGATCTTGAGTAGAGAGTTGTACATCGTCTTCATTCAAGACGGAGGCTTCGACGTCTTCCGTGTCCGCGATCTTGGTTTCTTCATGCTTCCCTGCCTCTAGCATTGCCATCAGGTTAGGTCTGCACTCAGTGCAAAGCCAAAGAAAGTCGTACTTTGAGATCGTCTCAAATGCCTCAACAGACAGTTCCTGACCTTTGGGATGATACCATTGCTTACATCCGCAACAGCTGATGCAGTCAGGTGTGATGTCACTGTATATGTTTGTATTTTGTCTTATTGCTCTTGCTCCTATTCGCGACGACCCATTCACCTTCCATAGGGTCGAAGCCTCCAATCCAATCGGAATCATCACTGGAATCGTGCATCCTCAAGTTTGAAGATAATTTAAAACTGCAGGATCTTGAGTCAGTAATTTGCGCGAGACTCTGGAGCAAAAATCAAGACGACATCGATTGTCGTGTCTAACGCAATTTTCAGAAATAAGTCAAAAATATTACGTTTTTTAAAAGCTTATAGTTACTTAATTATGCGCTTTTGAGTAATCCAAATATGACCAAAACGATCTACGTTAAATTAGGTACATTTTTATATGAATTTTAATGTAGGATATTGATCAGTTACGGTAAAATAGGTTAAAAGGCGGAGCATTTTCGGACACATCCGACCCTATATATAAATGCTCCCTACATCGCTCTATTTGCTTCCCACCAAGCATTGAATACTTCCTGGACCCCCCCCCCCCCCTTTCAAGCCCCTGAAACCGCCTATGCCATGCAATTTTTATGATATTTCATTAACATCAACTAATTTGCACTTGTTGCAATCACCGTAAACCGATATAACTCCTTCACACTTTAGGCAGTTAGAAGAAACCGTGAAGATCGCATTTCCGTATTATCGCCAAATATCGCCGCCGAACCCTCCCAAAACCGTGCCCCTCTGTTCAAACCGCAAACCGCCTCTGTTCAGGTTAAGAACTCAAAATTTTGACTCCAAATGCGGAATTCAATTCTAGGAAAAGTCCCAAAATTTCATGGGCCTGCTCCCAGCCTTTCTGGAGATATCTGCGAAAAACATGAGGGGGGGGGCGGAATCCCCATCATTCATATATACTATTGAGCGCTGACCGCCACCGGTCATCGTGATTTACTATCCGAGGCTAGCTAATGTATATGAAAAACCATCTTAATTTCAATATTTTGCATCATACCGAGATATGCAACCAGGAAAAGGGGTTACTTGAGGCTTGGCTCCACTCACGGTCTGGTTCGAATATTACAATTGCGTTTTCCACGACCTAAAATTCAATTTTTCATGCCGCTTCGCGGCGTCACATCAGTGGCCAGGGGCTCCGCCACAGGGGGGACGGGGGGGGACATGTCCCCCCAACATTTTCTGATTTTAACATTACGCCTATGGGCGTTGCATGGAAAGAATCGACTTCAGAATGCCTCCGTCCCCCCCCCCCCCCCCCCCCCCCCCCAACTTTCGGAAGGTGGTGGCACTCTTGTCGGTGGTCATCATCATAACGAAGCCAGTCATCGTCTTCGGTTCGTCGTAGCGCTGAATTGAATTAATACAATTTTAGCTTCTTATTCTCTACAAGGTCCATCGCCTGTATTTCTGGGTTTTATCAGGCCAATCCGTAAGAATTTTTCTGCGCTTGGCGGCGCTAAATAACAAGTACCTACTGTAACATTAAAATCCACTGACATTACAAATGTTGCAAAGGCACGCAGAACAAATGTGGTTACATTTGTTTCTCTCATTTCAGCCGACCCCCCACTCAAAAATTGTCGGCGACGCCCCTGCATAGGGCACTCTCAGGCCTGACGATGGCCCTCTTAGGCTTGTCAATGGCTTTCTCCTACCTGCAAATACACTCTCAGACCGACTGGAGGCCCTTTCAGACCCGCAAAAACGCCCGGGCCCCTTTTCAGCTCGAGGGCCCCTTGAAATATGATGTGCCCCTCCCGAAAAGTTTCCCTGGATCCGCCCCTGGCTAGTGATGATGGTGCCCTTTGTGACACCTCCGAGACTGACATGTCGGTGTTTGCTTAGGTTGGTACTCTTGTGTTTTGCTGTTCTTTTTGTTTAATTAGGTCAAGATAGCTACCTCAGATAATTTTCTGAGATATGAAGATAGGACATTTAACCCATTTTCAGATATAATATCTGATGGTCTATCTCTTACTCACACACAATTCGAAAATATCAGAAAACAATGCAGATTCTACAATCCTGGTGAACTGGATAGATGTTATTTAGCAAATAAGATAACTATGCTTCATATAAATGCTCGTTCAATGGTTAACAAGGTTGATGAAATAAATATGTTCTTATCAACAAATCACAAGTGGATTTCATTTTTGTTTCTGAGACCTGGTTCACTGAAGCTATTGAAGAGTTATTTTCTCTTGACTGCTATCAATTGTTCTGTGCAAGTCGCCCTGACAAACCAGGTGGTGGATCTGCAATCTATGCACTAAATGAGATACATGCAAAACAAATATCTTTATATAATTTTACAACTGCTGAAGCAGTTTTTCTACAAGTTAACCTGAATAGACATAAAAAAATGTATAATCATTCAAATATACAGAGCACCCAGGAATAAAATTGAGTTTCTCTCTGAGCTTGAGCAATGTTTGGTACAAATTACTAGACTGAATGTACTTACATACATTGTGGGTGACTTTAATGCTGATCTTTTTACTATGCCTGGCTGTGCAATGGTGCTGTGCTGTGCAATGGGGCTGTGCTTCGGTGAATCATTCTTCACCCTCATGTGCTCATATGGATTTCTTCCTACAATCTCTAAAGCTACTAGGGTTTCCATAGAATCTTCAACTCTGATTGATAATATTTTCTGCAATGATATTTCAGTAGTGCAACAGGCAGGTGTGATAAAAACAGATTTCTCAGACCACTTCTCAATATTCTCTTCCTCTGACATCACCCTTGATAAGAAGTCATCTGCAAATGAAGTCAAAGCATGTTTTGACTATCACTATATAGCTAATCTCAATGAGTTTCTAGTCAAAGAACTAGAAGATTTTCAATCTGAAACAAATCCTGAAAGTGCTTGCAACATAATCATTACCTCTTACAACAAAGGCATTGCAAAATTTTCAATAACAAAAAAAATATCAAGAAGGAATAATGCTATTCAACCATGGATTACACCTGGGTTACTTAACTCAATAAATAGAAAAAGTATTTTGTTTAGTATAAAACTGAGAAATCCAAATGCTGAGAATAATGCAAAGTATGACACATATAGAAACTGTCTCAACTCAGCATTATGAAATGCTAAAAAACATTACTATAAGTTGGAGTTTGCAAAATATCATAACAATCCCAAACAAACTTGGGAAACACTAAACCAACTTCTTCGACAAAAATCATCAAACAATGAACTTCCAAACAAGTTTGTGTCTGATTCAGGTGAAGAGTTTGATGATGATATATCAATATCAACAGAATTTAACAAGTTCTTCACTGAAATAGGACAGAAGTTAAAAATAAAATCACTTCATCTGTTGGAGATCCTCTGGACAATTTAGGAGATTTCCTAAATGAAGACATGATTCTATCTCCAACAAATGCAAATGAAGTAGAGGAAATCCTTTGTGGGCTGAAAAATGTAGGAGCAGGATTTGACAATATTAACTCAAAAATATGTAAGAATATATATATATATATATCAATATTACCACATCTTGTTCACTTTTTCAATTTATGCTTGAATGAAGCAGTATTTCCAAAACAACTAAAAACTGCAGTTATCAAGCCTATCTTCAAAACAGGTGATCCAATGTCATTTTATAATTACAGGCCAATCAGCATATTGCCATACTTATCAAAAATCTTAGACAAACTTATACATATTCAATTGTTACAACACTTCACAAAAAATAAACTGCTTTGTGAAAGACAATTCGGTTTTCGCAAGGGATTTTCAACATATATGCCCATTATATTGATACAAGATTTGATTACAAAAGCCTTTGAGGAGGATGAATGTGTTGTTGGCATATTCTTGGATTTAAAAAAGGCATTTGACACTGTAGATCACAATATTCTTTGTGAAAAACTAAAAAAATATGGTGTCTCTGGAAAAGCATATGAGATACTCCAATCATACCTCACAGATCGCAAACAGACTGTTAACATAAGGGGTACCCAAGCATAATTTAGGAATGTGGGCATAGGCGTGCCCCAAGGATCAATCTTGGGACCTCTTTTGGTCATTATACATATTAATGATCTAGTAAACATTGATGGTAGCTGCGAGTTTTTCATATATGCTGATGACACAGCCATTTTCTGTAAGCATCATGATGCGGATGTTCTTCAAATCATGATCAATATGGTATTGCCAAAAATATATACTTGGCTACAGTCAAACTTCCTTTCTCTCAATGTATCAAAGACTGTATATCAAATATATAGTAAACGCAAAATAAATATTAACATAAGTGTGCAAATGAATGAGGCATTTATTGAGAAAAAAGGTACAGTTAAGTACTTAGGAATGTTCATAGATGATGATTTGAAATTTACTTCTCACATGAACAACATCACAAATACTGTCAGCCGAAATGTGGACATGATGTGTGGAGTAAAATACTTTGTAGATACAAGACAGCTCTTGCAGCTATATAATGCACTCATACTTCCTTATATCAATTATTGCTGCCTTATTTGGGAGACAGGATATGTTCATCATACTAAAAAACGATTAATTCTGCAAAAGAGAGCAATGCGAATCATAAAAGGGATTTATCCTCCTCAAAGTGCCAATCCAGTTTTCAAAAAATATAATTGTCTAAAAGTTCAAGATATTGCCAAACTACAAATGATGCTCATAATGCATAAGCATGTATACAACCAGTTACCTCACCCAATACAAAATATGTTCAATATACACATTGAAATTTGTCACTCTACAAGACAAACCAAACATTTTCAAAGTATTTTTTCAACAAAGAATTATAGACTTTTCACCATAACATGCCTCGGTCCCAAACTATGGAATGATATTATATGTAGAAGCATTGGCCCTAACGAGGTACCACAATCCAAGTATGTGATGAAAAAAATAATAAAAAATCACTTCATTTCACAATATTAGTAACACATAATGTTGTTATGAGTAATGGGTTATAATTAAATGGTTATTGTATCTGGTTGTTATGGGTAACGTTGTGTTGCTCAGTTGCTGCTGTGTGTATGTCCATGACATGCATATGTGTATATGTGTGTGTATATGTGTATGTGTGTGTATGTGTATGTGCATGAATGTATATGTATGTGTGAGATATGTGAGGAAAAAAGTATCACATATGTATGCATATGCATGTGCATGCATAGTTGATGGTATCATGCATATGTACATATATAGTCCAACAAGTTAGTTAAATGTGTTTGCTTTTCATGAGTCTCATATAAGTAGGTCATAGGTAGGGCCACCCATTCAATGGCGCTGGCTTTCACCCATTCAATGGCGCTGGCTTCTTGGTCCCTACTCGGCAACAAGCTATGCTTAGTTGAGTGGGGACCACGAGGCACCAGCAAGAAACGCTTCAAATTGACCAGACTTTGTCCTCCGCCCTGTATGACTGATATCCCTTTTACTAACACAGTGCATGAATGCATCCTCATCCTGTCCTGGATGAGGATGAATGAGAATGATATCCTGGGACGTAGTTGGGGGGGGGGGGGCAGTCATTTGCTGTTTTCAACAATGACTACTTTTCGCCTTCTTTTATATCACCACATCTAACACCCAAACTACCTCTCTTCATATGCTTTTTTATGTTTGTTTCCATTTCTTAGCTGGGAGTGCCGCGACCTTTTCTCTTTTGTTCTCTGGTGTTAACTTAAGGTGTCGTGCGTCGTTGGGATCGAGGGCGGGGACACTCCTGGTCACCTATTAATGGGTGGCGGTTAGAAGAGAGAGAAAAAAAAAATATATATACACCATGTACAGTGACGGCACCAACTGTGCCATATACACCATGTACAGTGACGGCACCAACTGTCCCATATACACCATGTACAGTGACGGCACCAACTGTCCCATATACACCATGTACAGTGACGGCACCAACTGTGCCATATACACCATGTACAGTGACGGCACCAACTGTCCCATATACACCATGTACAGTGACGGCACTAACTGTCCCATATTCACCATGTACAGTGACGGCACCAACTGCCCCATATACACACGCCCCGTACAGTGACGGCACCAACTCTCCCATATACACCCTGTACAGTGACGGCACCAACTGTCCCATATACACCATGTACAGTGACGGCACCAACTGTCCCATATACACTATGTACAATGACAGCACCAACTGTCCCATATACACCATGTACAGTGACGGCACCAACTGTCCCATATACACCATGTACAGTGACGGCACCAACTGTCCCATATACACCATGTACAGTGACGGCACCAACTGTACCATATACACCATGTACAGTGACGGCACCAACTGTGCCATATACACCATGTACAGTGACGGCACCAACTGTGCCATATACACCATGTACAGTGACGGCACCAACTGTGCCATATACACCATGTACAGTGACGGCACCAACTGTGCCATATACACCATGTACAGTGACGGCACCAACTGTACCATATACACCATGTACAGTGACGGCACCAACTGTCCCATATACACTATGTACAGTGACGGCACCAACTGTCCCATATACACTATGTACAGTGACGGCACCAACTGTCCCATATACACTATGTACAGTGACGGCACCAACTGTCCCATATACACCATGTACAGTGACGGCACCAACTGTGCCATATACACCATGTACAGTGACGGCACCAACTGTGCCATATACACCATGTACAGTGACGGCACCAACTGTGCCATATACACCATGTACAGTGACGGCACCAACTGTCCCATATACACCATGTACAGTGACGGCACCAACTGTCCCGCCCACCTCAGACAGCTCACCCGGCTAGTAACACACTGACCAGGATAATGCATTTCGAGCTGTTCTATATTAACTTCCTTTCTTTTCGCTCCACGTAAAACGAGACTGGCATGCACATTTAAGATGACCTTCGATTCGCATTCAATCAGATTCACCTTTGCCTTAGTTTTGAGTTGGAGTAGACCAAATGGCTTCCTAGTTCCGACATTTTTGGTAAAGTGCTACGCCCCAATGCTTCAGTTTGACAAATTTCCCATTTAATTTTCCGCCACAGCCTCTGCCTCTGCCTCTGCCTCTGCCTCTGCCTCTGCCTCTGCCTCTGCCTCTGCCTCTGCCTCTGCCTCTGCCTCTGCCTCTGCCTCTGCCTCTGCCTCTGCCTCTGCCTCTGCCTCTGCCTCTGCATCTGCCTCTGCCTCTGCCTCTGCCTCTTCCTCAATCAATCAATCAGTTTATTAAACCCCTCCATCAGATGGCTTTTCAGTGGTCATCGTCATGAACAAGAATGAGTTGAATGGAGAAATAAAATACATTGTAAAATACATCGTAAAATACATCGTAAAAACACACTATGATTAAAATCCAATTGCAACTAACTACAGCTTACATCAAAACCTCAGTCACAGTCCTCGCTTGCAAAGAGCCATCTCTTAGCAGCGGTACGAATCGTAATGACAGACTCTGATGTTCTGACGTCGGCGGGCAATCTGTTCCAAGTCATGACTGATCTGTACGCAAATGCACGCTTAGCGGCCTCAGTTCGTACCCTGGGAGCGTGCAGTGCTCCTGCCTCTGAGGCGCGGGTCGTGCGCAGCGACACATCTGAGCGCTTCTGTATTCCTGCAGTCAGGGCGGGCGGCGTCGCAGTCGAACACAACAATCTAGACAGCATTGCCACGTCGCGCTCAGCGATCATACCGTCCACTTTCAGCCATCCAAGCTCTCTCAGGGCAGGTGAAATGTGCTGATTTCTTTTGAAACCAGTTATGATGCGCGCGGCAAAGTTAATAATCTTTTGGACTCTTTTCTTTTGCGTTACGTTACAGCTACCCCATACAGTGAGGCAGTACTGTATGTGGGGGAAAACGAGCGACTTGACCAGAAGTTGTTTTGTTTCACGGGGGATTTTATGCCTCAATTTTGAGAGTCCTACTAGAATGTTAAAGCAACGACGAGTTACTTGAGAAACTTGTTTTTCCCACGTCATGTTGGAGTCCAAAAATAAGCCAAGAATTTTTGCGTGGTCTGACGGCTTTATATCTACGTCCCCAAAGCGTGCGGAAAACTGGTGATGGAGGACACGGCGGGACGATCTTACCAAAAGTAAATCGGTTTTGTTTGGATTAATTTTGAGCCGGTTCTGTGTAAACCAGTCAAGTGCCACTGACATCGTCTGATCGATGCGCTGCTTTAGAGCACTGAGGTTAGCAGGAGCGTCACAGTCCAAAAACTGTACATCATCCGCATACATGACCTGCTTACCGTGTGGCAAATAGGACGGGAGGTCATTTGTAAAAATCAAAAATAATTTGGGGCCTAAAAGTGATCCTTGAACCACTCCGTGGGTTACTGGGAGGGTTGAGCTGCCTTGGATGGACTGAGAGCGACCCGACAGCCAGTCACGGAACCAGTGTTCACAAATGCCGTACCATCCCATCTTTTCCAAGAGCCGGCCATGCTCGACGCTGTCAAATGCTTTCGATGTGTCCGCTGTTAGGATTGTAGTAATTAATCCCGTATCTAAATTATGAGTCACGTAATTAATCGCGTCGAGCATGGCCGTCTCCGTTGAGTGTCCGGGACGGAAGCCATGTTGTTGGGGACACAAAATATGGTTTTCGCCGAGATATGATGCGAGTTGTAAGCACACTATCTTTTCACACAGCTTTCCTACAACAGGTAAAATCGAGATCGGCCTATAGTTGCTCGGGTCAGTCTGGTCTCCTGCCTTAAACAACGGAACCACATTCGCCACCTTCCATGCCTCAGGCACTGTGCCGGTCGACAGGGAGCAGTTTATGATATTTAACAGGTGAGGCCCTATCACCGGAAATGTGATCCGCAGCATTTGTAGGGTGATTCCATCGTTTCCGCTCGCTCGCGAGGTTCCCATGCACTGCAGAGCGACAGAAAGCTCCGGCAGGGTCGCCGGCTTCACACGAAACATGCTGCTGCATACACGGGGCGGACGGGGTGACACGGCTTCACTGCGGTCAGTCTCGGCAAGTCCCTCGGCGACCTTTGACCCGACCGTTACAAAGTATCGATTCAGCTTGCCGGCCCATGCGGTATCGCTCCCTGCTGGGTTTTCACATTTCGGTTCGGGTTTTTTCGATGCCAATAAAAAGCGGCGGATGTCCTTCCAAGTCCCAGACCGGGAGTTGCGGTACGAAATGGCAAAGTATTCAGAACATGCTTTGTACTGCTCTTTCTTTACACTATTTCGCGCGTTTCGGTACTCATGTAATGTTGCCTCGCAGGGCTGACGGTTCATGTCAACACGAGCCCTATCTCTATCGGACATTAGCTCACGGAGCTCTGGGTTTTCGGATAACCATGGACATGGCGAGTGGCGAAGTTTAACGCGTTTCAAAGGCATGTGATCGTTGATTATTGGGTCCCACACTGCCAACCATGCGTCCCACTTCTCTCCGGCTGTCCCGGCTCGGTAAACCTGTTCCCAGTCGGCCTGCAAAAGGTCTAAACAGAGCGCGTCCTCGTTGAGGTGGCGAGTCGATCGGACCGTGATCTCTCGGGGGCGTCGGCGCTCGCGAGCGCCTGCCACGTTCGCTGCGATCAGGTCATGGTCGCTACTGCCGCACGCGATGACGCGAGGCTCGCCGGTGAGATCAGGTCTGGACGTAATGATGTGGTCGATCAGTGTTGCAGTAGTCTCGCAAGTACGAGTCGCTTCGGTGATAACCTGCTCAAGAGACAGGTCATGCAGAATCTCGAGGTATCTCCGCGATTCCGGTGATGATGGCCGCAGGAGGTCGATGTTGATGTCACCAAGGACGTAGATGGCTCTGCCCTTGGTGAGGACGTAAGTCAGTTGATGGTGCAGATCGTCCAGCGTGGAGGCGATAGGCGACTTCGGGGGACGGTATACTACACCTATGATCATCGGGGAGCTTCCGCCGACAAGCATCCAGAGCGTCTCCAGAGGCGACCCTGTTGATGGCACCGTCATAACCTCTGCCTGTAAGTCGTCCCTCCGTATGATGCAGACTCCGCCACCGTTACTGACGCGGTCACGTCGCGTCACAACGTAGCCAGGGAACAGCAGGTACCTGTCATCCACCTGATCAGTCAAGAAGGTTTCACCAACGCATAAGACACCAAAGTTGTGTTCGTTGAGCATAATGTTCACCTCGTCGAGGGATGGCATGAGTCTGTTGATGTTAATGTGTCCGACTGCGACGGATCGAGCCGGCCGGGGCTGACCCGCCACGCCCGCCGTGTCCGTCCGTCCGAGCCGGGCCGTCTGCCGGGCGGTCAGCCGCCGGGGCAGGGTCAGGCAGCGCGGCGGAGTAATCTCGATATCCGACCCGCCGCCGTCGGATCTGGTCCGGCCGGGATCGTGTCTCGGAGGCCTATCTCCGACACAGACGGGGATCGCCTGAGCCCTGACGGGCTCTTGTGTTACCCGAATCAGGGCCCGGTCGTACTCCTGCCGCACCGCTCCGTCCCGGCACCGCTCCGCGCCACGGCGTACTTGCAGACGGCGACCCGCTCTCCTTCCTCTGGTGTGTCTGGCACCGCCCCTGCCCAGACGGCAGCCCGCTGTTAGTTGAATGACCGGGCGCCCCGCGGCCCCGCAGCCAGGCCGGGAGCTTGGGCCCGCGCCGGCTCGCGCAGGCTGTGCCCCCATGCACCAGGGGCTGGGTGCGCCCCTGACTCTCCAGTCCGGCCCCAAGGCCGGGCGGCCCCGATCAGCCAGGTCACGAGTCCACCGCTCCGTGGTCCGGTAGATGTCATCTCCGGCTGCGGATTGGTCCAGATTCCGTGTCCACTTATCCGGGAAGCGGTAGAACGGAGCCCCGCCGGGCGAGAGCTTCGCCATGTCAGGTGAGCGGGCACCCTAGCAAATGTAAACAACATTTCAAATGGCTATATCTTGCAAACAGAAGGCAGTACCAATTTGCGATTACAATTCGCAAATCTTCCTCTTCCTCTGCCTCTGCCTCTGCCTCTGCCTCTGCCTCTGCCTCTGCCTCTGCCTCTGCCTCTGCCTCTGCCTCTGCCTCTCCCTCTGCCTCTGCCTCTCCCTCTCCCTCTCCCTCTCCCTCTCCCTCTCCCTCTCCCTCTCCCTCTCCCTCTCCCTCTCCCTCTCCCTCTCCCTCTCCCTCTCCCTCTCCCTCTCCCTCTCCCTCTCCCTCCCCCTCTCCCTCTCCCTCTCCCTCTCCCTCTCCCTCTCCCTCTCCCTTTCCCTCTCCGAATCGACAAGTCAACATATGTTTTCACCTACGAGTAAAAGAGGCCACAAACATGGGTTACATGCCTATTGTAGGTCTCTTACATATAAACATTTGTGGTAGAAGGTGGCATTGACCTGAAACTTCGCTTGAAAACAGACTTTGAAGTATACCTTTTACTTTGAATAGTAGTTTGGCTGACATATAGTCTCACATGTAAAGCAACATATTACAAATATATGCCATACGACACGAAAACATCTCTATTTTGACCTTGGGCTTTGAATTGACCCTGAGCTGATGTGTGACTATAATACAAAATAAAGCATTCAGCATCCTTTAGGTGCTCCTTGAAGAGCTTGCCATATTTTGTATATCCATACTTCATTGGTTCCGAAGATAATCAGAGGGCAATACTCAACCCATCCCCTTCATCTCAGGCTTTCGCCTGAAATGAGGCGCCAGTCCATGGCAGGTTAAGGAAACGTAGTGCTACTGATTCATCTAATTTGTTATTTTATTGTCTTGTCACGTGCCTCCAATTGTTAATAACGCTCACGACGGAGGCTGAGCTTCAAAGTTCTGTCAAATTGACATTTTGTATCGAAGATGCAGGTGATGTTTACGAGCCATAACTGAACAGTTTTCGACAAAGTTGCGCCATCAAACGAATGGGCTGCCGCATTAGCCATCATAAGCAGGTGGAGCCGCCGATGTTGGATCTGCATATTAACTGCAGGCTGCAGAAATACCTCCAGCCTCGGATTCACAGCGGCCAACACGCTAACTCGTCAGCTCCCCCTTACTCACCTCGCGAATCTGGCAGAGGGCACACTTGGCAGGCGCTCGGGGCGGCTCCAACTCGCTCCTGCAACATAAAGGTCATGCTATCAGTCACAGAGTTTGCGCTGTCAGTCACAGAGGCCAATCACAGAGGCCAGTCACAGAGGTCAGTCACAGAGGCCAGTCACAGAGGCCAGTCACAGAGGTCAGTCACAGAGGTCAGTCACAGAGGTCAGTCACAGAGGTCAGTCACAGAGGTCAGTCACAGAGGTCAGTCACAGAGGTTACGATGTCAGTCGCAGAGATCACGTTGTCAGTCACAGGGGTCAGGACGTCAGTCACAGAGGTCAGGACGTCAGTCACAGGGGTCAGGACGTCAGTCACAGAGGTCAGGACGTCAGTCACAGAGGTCAGGACGTCAGTCAAAAATGGCACTCTGTCATAATAAGCAATATTGCATCTGCGTATGTCCGTATAGCGTATTGAGTTGTCACTCAGTCACACCACTAAGGCGCCGGACAGAATCGGTCACATTGTTACTCATTCGCATTGTCACCTAGCCTTAGTCAGTCAATCAAATCGTAGGTCAATCAAACTGCCGGTCAGACACACTGTCGCTCTGTCACACTTTGAGCCGGTCACGTTATCAGTCACTCACACTGTCATTCAGTCTCGCTGCTGGTAAGTCACACAGTCTCGTTGTCGGTCATCACACTGTCATTCAGTCTCAGTCAGAAGTCCCAATAAACAGTAACGCTCCTGCCACGCAGCCCGGTGGTCACGGGCGTCGCCAGCGGGGAGGGGGGGGGGGGATCCTTCCCCCCTCCCATTTAAAAAATGAGGGGGGACGTCCCCCCCCCCCCCAATAAAGCAGACTTGTTTGATTTTTTTTTGCTTAATTCGTTCCAAAGAATATGAAACTTAACTTATTCTAAGTTCAAATTACATGTCATTTTTAACCATATATCGTTAAGTCCTTTATCTGTACGTAGGTACTTAATTACTTTGTAGAGAAGAAAATTATGATATGGCAGCTAAAAGCTGGTACACAAGATTGGCTTCTGCTATGATTGAATGTCAAGTTCATCCATTCATTCATCATTCATTCCATACAATTCAGCCAAGGCAGCGAATATCGTGACGTCATGGGTAGGGGAGAGTGGCGTCACTTGGCCGCTTTTTTTTACAAACCAATATATTTTAAAATCATGGTCACATTTGATCACTTACACAATGCCAATTGGTGTAAAATGTATTTGTTGTTCCGGGATATTAAGCATACAACGATAGTACAGTTCGTTTTTAGTAGCATTTACACATTTGTACAGGTCACTCAACCGGCCAAGTCACCCCGGGGCCGGGGCGACATGGCTGGGGGGTTGGGATGGAGTAGGTAATCCCCACTGCGGGCGAGTCAGCTTCAACGACGAAGGACGTGAGCAGACCAGTGTATGGTTGCCCCCGCAGGAGAGCATTTTGTGAACACCGTCTTGCAGGTGTTCACAAAATGAGGAGGGTAGGAGGGGCGGAGTAAGGCGGCGCTACAGGGGGAGAAGGGCCGGCCGCATAGTCCAAGCACGTCGACTCCGTGCTATCTACGACGAGCACCACCATCGTCAGGACTACGGCCGAGCCCTGATCCCCCTGTCGGACCCTGGACTCGCCCCTGGCATAGAGGAGAGTCCAGTGGTCCAAACCCGGGGCAGACCGGGCCTGACAGCCGACGGCTGTCAGGAAGACTCTGGAAGTGACAGCTTCCGCCGTGTAGAGGGTCACCTGCCACCATCACAAGAACACCACGCCGATGTCAACCACCCAGTTCGACCGGATGGACCGGAGCGTCAAATGCCGACCAATCAAGATCCGCCGCTGCTTCGTGACCGACGACGTGACGAGCTTCTTCTGACATCTCTCAACGTCCAGTCACTTCTGCCCAAGATTCTCCCACTCCGTTGTGAGATATCTGACACGGGAGCAGACATCATTATCCTCTCGGAGACCTGGCTGAAGCCGCGTGTGCCCAATCGTCTCGTGGCGTTTCCCGGATATCAGCTGATCAGAGCCGACCGAGCTGGCGGTCGCGGCTTTGGGGGCGTGGCGATTCTAGCCCGCGATGGCTTTCAGATAAAAGCCCTACCCAAGCCTGAGCCTGACAACTCGACCACAAAACTTGAGACAGTCTGGGCCCGCGTGAGCGTTGGGCGTGACAGAGGCATTGTCATATGTGCCATGTACCGTTCTCCCTCGCCTGCTGGCGCCCAGCTGACGGCCGACCTTGAGCAACTTGAGTCGGAAATACAGACCGTCCTGACGGACAACCGCGGTCTTCTCGTCTTAGCCGGCGACCTCAACTGTGACTTACGGGTGACCACTGGGAACACGCCCGGCGGTCATCTCACCAGACTGTTCCAGAAGTATTCACTGTCACAGACCATCAGTGACGCGACGTATCCCGGCTCCGGGTCTGTGCTCGACGGCATCGTTACCAACTGTGCAGACATGGTGGTTCGAGCAGGTGTGCGTCAGTGTGATTTTAGTGACCATCATTCCACTCATGCCCTGATGCGCATTCGCAAATGCCGCCCGACCCCCGTTGTAGTGCAAACCCGTAGTTGGAAATCCATTGATATGGACAGGTTCCGTGCCCGGCTCGGTGGCGTGGACTGGTCTCCAGTTTTCGTCACTGATAATGTGCAGCGGCAGAGTGACTTTTTGATCGACCAACTTACAGCCGTACTGGACGAGCTGGCCCCGGTCCGAAGAGTCCGCATTCGTAACCCCCACCCGCCACCCGTCTCCGAGGGGACCCGGCGAATCATGGCGGAGCGGCGCGCGGCCCTACGGCAGGGAGACCGCGCGCGGTACAAGGAGCTTAACCGGCTGACCCGCTCGGCTATTCAGCGCGACTCACGAGACAACATTAGACAGCGCATAGCTGAGACGGGCCCAGGTTCCATGTACCGCTGCGTGCGTCCCATCATCGCCAGCAAGAGGAGCGCCCAGACAACCACTCCCGACATCGACCCTGACACACTCAACCGATACTTCGCGGAGATCGGCACCAAGACAGCCGCAGCCGTTGCCGCGGGAAAACCGGCCGCTGCTGCGGAACTGCCGATCCGCCTACCTCGGGTGGGGTCGGACGGGTTCGCTGTCCGGCCGGTGACCGGCGCCGAGCTGCAGGACATGGTGGCCAGAATGAACAGTAGTGGAGCGTGCGGTGCTGACGGACTGTCCATGGCGTTCTTTAAAAAGTGTTGTAGTGCTATCTGGCATGTCGTTTTATGCATTGTGAACACCAGTCTAGCCACCAGCGTTGTACCAGATTCGTGGAAAGTCGCGGTTGTTCAGCCCATATACAAGTCATCGGGCTCCATCAGAGACCCTGCTAACTTCAGACCAATCTCACTCGTCCCTTGCTTGGCCAAAATAGTAGAACGTATTGTCCACAAGCAGCTGTATGCCTACTTCGATACAAACCATCTGTTCTCGTGCACACAACACGGCTTCCGACGCTTCCACTCTACCGAGACAGCACTGATAAATGTCACAGACCGGGTGCTTCAGGGCATGGATCACGGCGAAATTTCTCTCCTTGTGCTGTTAGATTTAAGTAAATGCTTCGATGTTGTCAGCCACTCAAAACTGATCCAAAAACTAGAACTCTATGGCGTAGATATCTCCTGGTTCACAAGCTACCTTTCAGACCACTACCAGCATGTCAGATTTAGCACTCCTGATGGACGCCAGCGTTCGTCCAAGGCGGTTAGAAACCCAATCGGAGTTTATCAGGGCACATCGCTAGGACCCCTTTTGTACAACATCTTCTCCAACGACCTTAGCCTGTTTATCGATGACAATGTTAGCATCACCCAGTATGCCGACGATACGCAAATTCTCGTTACCGGACATAAACGTGACATTGCCGATCTCATTCAGCGCATGGAGTCGACCCTGTGTACTTTGTTCCAGTGGTTCACCCAAAATCAAATGAAAGTCAACTCTAGCAAGACCCAACTGATCGTTTTTGGCACTCGTCAAATGCTCCAGGACCTCCCAAAAACTTTCATCTCTGTAAACGGTGTGACTGTAGAAGAGATACCGCGTGTTAAAAACCTAGGGATAGTGATGGATCGGTATTTGTCTTTCGAACCTCATATCAACCAACTGGCAGCGAAGTGCACTGGACTGTTGATTGGTCTCAGCCACGCGAAGCATTGCATCCCTCATGATGTGCTACCGACAATAGTGAACGGACTGGTGATTGCACTGATTCGCTACGGTATCGCTGTATACGGAAACGGTACCGCACAAGCAGTGACGCGCATACAAAAACTGCTCAACTTCTGTGCGCGAGTAGTATCAGGACGGCGCAAGTGTGATCACGTACGTGACGTATTACATGAGTTAAACTGGTTACCTGCCCAGGACCTCGTTATGTACCGCACACTATGTTTACTTAAAGTCATCATGACTCAGGGACAGCCGAGTGACCTTGCGCGCCACTTCCACACCGTTCAAAGTGTGAGGCAAAGATCGACCAGACAGGATGATCTACTGTCCATGCCTCGCATCAGAACCGAGTCAGGGAGGCGGCGGTTTGTTTATCGAGCCGCCCGAGCGTACAACGGCCTGCCGTCCGACACTAGGGAGACTAGTGTTGCAGTGTTCCGGAGGAGGATCACTGAACAGCTGGGTCTGGCACGGCGGCTATAGTGCGAAATTTGTACATGTGTTTTATGTGCGATGTGTGTGAATGCTGTTTCCTCCTGATGTATCCATGTCATTAACGCGAGCACATGAAAAGCCAGCACATAGCTGGATGGGCTTGAAATATATTCTATTCTATTCTATTCTTGCAGCGCGGCTGCCTGAGACGGTGCCGCCGTTCTTCTGTCGCCGAATAGACCGGACAGGGATGCTGCTCCACCGCAGCCAGCGTTGTCACGTGTGTACGTGGTTGTCACGTGGTCACGTGTGTACGCGGCGCGATTGCCGCGCTTGACCAAAGGCGGATCCAGGGGGGGGGGGGGGGGGGGGTGGGGGCAACGGGGCCATTCCCCCCTCCCCCAAGACTGTTCAAGGGGGGGCAAACTATGTTCCGCCAGACGTGAAGTCCCCGGTCTTTTCGTTGACGACTGACGGCCTGCCCCCCCCCCCCTTGGAAATACGCCACTGGATATCCCCCCACAAAAAAACTAGGTCCGCCCTTGCGCTTGACGTAGGTGCGCATGAGTACAGAGTAATGAGTACAGACCTGTGCACAGAGTAAGTGTGATTAGTATAATCATGTTTACAAAAACTTGGCGGCCCGGCCAATTCACCCCCGAGCGCACCGGCCAAGTCGCCCCGGAACGGTTTTTGGATTAAAACAAACAGTCTGCACACTCGCCAAAGTTATCGCTAAAACTAGCAAATCGGCCACACAGTTGCTTAAATTACTAATACATCGCACCATATTGTCGGAATTTTGATGCAACCCAAACACCATGCAAAGTTTCGTACGAAAGCAAAAGTTACGTTTTTGGGTAAAAATTCCCGTTCCATCAGTTTTTAAGAAAACTATAGGAGCAGGCATGTTGTTGTTTTTGCTCCGGTTACTCCCAACGCCGAGAGATGGCGACAGGGTGCGCGTGCACGTGCGCGAGCATGTCTGCTGACCCGATTCCACTGTTTTACGTCCTATAACCTGCGACCTAGAATAGCCCCGCTTCGCGTGGATCGGCTGCGTGAAGTCAATACAATACAATACAATACAAAACAATACAATACAATACAATACAAAACAATACAATACAATACAATACAATACAATACAATGCAATACAATACAATACAGTTATGTGCATATTTTCCTCTAGACCCTACATTAGCAAAATCCTGCTAGTACACCTTGCAACCGGCGAAGATTGTCAGTGCCCCAAGCCGCTTGGAACATTTAGGGTTATCAAATAGTAATCTTGTATCAAATTAAAACCTAGTATAAACGGAGCTAAACCGGGCATACCAGTCTATGATGTTCGTAGGCATTAATTTGCTATGTTATAAAATGCAGTCAATGTCCATTTTATATAAAATATGTGAATCAAATTAATTAATTATTAATTAAATTATTATTCATTAATTATTCATATTTTGTTTCTTCTGATTCGTTTACTCATTAATATATTAAATAATATGAGGCTGTGGTTTTTATTGACTCTGTTTTCAATTATTAAATCAATCTAGGCAGAAGAATTGTTCGGGCCGCTTCGAGGGCGAAAAAAAAATCCACAACTGATTTATTGCCGTTAGTCCGTCAACAACGCCCGTTAGTTCGTCAATAACTGAGTGTTTTCTCTTCTGTTACCAATTTTCTAAGGCTTCTCGGCTTTCTTCTGGGATTTGAGAGGCTTCTCTCTGGTTATAATGGAGTTGTGAAGGCATCCTTGCCAGGCGCCCCTCTGCTCATTCTTCGTCTGTATTATTTTATCTGCTGCTGACCGGAGTTCCCGTGACCCGAACACGAAGAAATAGCTGCGTCCGAAGCAGGATCTAGCGACCACAGCACGGAAACGCGGAACTCTCGCCAGTATCGCCGCAGCAATGATTCCGTGCTGAAACTGAAGGAGTGCATTGCACTTACCATGCTCGTTTCTGGAAAAAATAGCAATGTACCCTGTCTTTTTTTAGGTGGCATGGTCAAACTTGAATTGTGGTGGTAAGCAAACTTTGATTTTCCGGATGGCCGGAGGCCCAATTTACAATGTTGACCTGGGCGGCATGGAAGGTGAAACGGGTGAAACCACGTAGATTCAAAACCAGTGCCAAGGTCAGGGCCAGTCAGGACTTTGGTTTGGTTTGTGGACCAAGCACCGTATCCTCTTGGGACCAAGGTGCTAATTGGAACTCTCACCCTGTTCCGAGGGGTATGGGGAGTCGGGCATACTTTTTGCAGAGGCCAGCCGAGGGATTGAACCCCCAATCAGGCCTTATGACCCCTCATGGCCAACGCTGCCAACAACAAGCGCTAAAATGATTTTTTTTTTAACAGAGCATTATTATTGTCTTTCCGTGCCCATCCAAATGCTTCCAAACAGGAAAAATGACTACCAATGCCAGAATGTTTTTCTTCTTTTTGGTCACCGAGAGGGGACGGGAGATTACTGACTGGGTGGGCATTTGCCCACCCAGTTCCTTACTTACGGGAGGCCCTGTGAGTGGGGGGTTAACACCTGGCTGTCCCCCCCCCCCCCCAAACACCTGGCTGCCCCCCCCCCAACACCTGGCTGCCCCCCCCCCCCCCACACCCACTCAAAATTGTGTGGCTACGCCCCTGCGAAAAACTTTACGTTGGTAGCGGTCATGGTAGAAGCATTTCCAAATAAGTTGGTTGGGAAAATTGTGAGATTCAGAGCTGGAAAATAACTCTCTTTTTCAACTTGTTGGGTTCCTAGCTGGAAAATATCTTCTTTAACGTTAAAATGCCTTCAAATTGAGCAAGTTTTGTGTCAAATACAACATTGGTGGTGCCAAAAACAAAGGTGGTTGGTCAATTATTGCCTTACCAACTTTGTCTGCTTGGCGCGTCATTGTTTAAGGACGGATTCAGAGCGACAAATGGGTGGTTTATAGGCCAAATACCAAAAAGTATCGGATTACCATAAGTGCTTGACAATATTATGATGACAAATATGTGAATGGTATGGGTCGTGGCATAGATTGCGAAGTCTCCTCACTGTCCCTAAAACTCCTCATTCTTGATGATCTGGAGGCAGTGTTTCGATGCTAGTCTTAAAAGACTCCTGAACTAATTTTGCGTCGACTCAATTCAGAGTTTATTATATCGTAATAGCCCGGTATACTATCGATCGAAAACAAAACACGTTGGTTTTGGATGTAGGTATTTTCGGCAATTGCCCTTGCACGCTTCCGTTAACTTGCGTTAATCACTCATCGGATTTTGCTCCATTAAAGGGAATGTTTCACCTTTGTATTGGTTTTGAACTGAGATAGCCATTATCTTTGGCCGTTATTGAAAAGTCGAAAATACTAAGGTCCTTTTCCCCAAAACTTAGCCGTTTTTAAGCAATTCAATTTATAGTTTGCAAAATGGGATCTAGGCTAGTGCCGCCAGCCAGGCTGACAGCGACTTTTTCCTCCAATCACACTTTGTCAGCCAATCAGCGCGGTCTATAGCTCAATAATGACGTCATTCTCCCAAATCTAAAAACTTAATTTGTATAAAGTTAAGTGACTTTTCGAGATAAAAAATATCACTATCGTTTTCAGCAGCACTTACTTCATATTTTCTACTACAACCAGCGTATATTTGACAACTTTCAGAAAGGTGAAACATTCCCTTCAAGAAATGATTTAAAACAATCTTGCCTTAGTAGTATAGTTGCTTAGATCTTCCTTAAAATCCGGTGTGTTTATTTTCGGCCGATTTATATAAGTTGTTTCGGGGGCATGGCCCAATGACCCCTCATGAATCCGCCTCTGGTCATGACGCCTCAAAGTGCAGAGAGTTGCCAGTGACTCCAAGGCCGGGCAGGCATGATTGGAGTGAGCGGAGTACCTACCAGTAAAACAACGCGTTTTTGGGCGATGACCGAGCGGGCGCGTACTGGTAAAGCTAAGACAGGTTTGAAATATGAAACGGTACGGAAGCACACGTGGTAGTAACACATAGTCCTTTTAGTCCTTTTAGTCCTCCATAAAAATTGCCAGGCCTCCATGCACGCCAACATAAAAATTAAGTTGTATTAAATTGTACATGATCTCCTCTCTCGAATCCGCCAAATGTCCTGAGCGGCTGCATGCCTCAGCGTATAAAAAAACTAATGCTTAGATTAATCACACCATTTTTGATCAAGAATGATTTTGGTTCATTTCGACGTCTGCTGGTGCCACGCGCTGTAGTACCACCCCTATTAGAACGAACCATAACCACATCAACATTGATTTGATGGTCCAAACCAATGGTGAAAACAAGATCTCAATCGGAGCAGTGGTTGCAAAGTTATCAGCTTCAGAAAAGCGTCTGTATGGCCGGGTCGGGCCGGGTCAAATGTAAATTTGCCTAGTAAGTTCACGAGAAACCACACGGGCGCTTCGCGCCCGCTCGGTAATAAAATATATTTGTTAATCTTCAAAAGGAAGACTTAGAGGAATTTTGTGAGGAGCGCTGTCATTTGCTTCTGAATATGTTTTGATGTTTCATGTTTATTGTGTCAGATTTCCTACGGTTTCATTGGATCATGGTCAGAAGAAACACAAAAGACGCATCTGTGTTAAATTTAAGCGCCAATTTGGAAATTTGATAACTCTGTATTTGGGCGGCAATCTCAATACCAGTCACCGCCAGCAGGTCGCTACATCTGTGTACCATTTGTCGTACACCTGAAGCTTCTCCAAGAAGGTCTCTGACCTCAGGTATACCAGAAGGTCAAAGGAGACCGTTTCTTGATGCATCAAGATGGTGACATAGGCCTCCAGTGCATAGACAGCAGCAGTGTGGCTGTCGTTGACGGATATAGTGGCCCTTCGCAGTGCAAACCTATTTCCCCTGCACGATTGGTTCTGGTCGGTGGCGTTCACCGAATTTTCGCACAACCCTCCCGCAACACTCCGTGAACCGTGTATGATTCTAACCGGAAGATATCAGGCGTGCGGCGCGGCATATATATTAGCGCCGCCAAGCGGCGCGAAATTTGTACGGGTTTGCGTGATAAAACCCACAAATATAGGCGGTGGGGCTTGTAGAGGATAAGAAGCTAAAAATGCTATTCATTCAATTCAACGTTACTACGAACCGAATACGATGGCGATGGTGACGATGGCAACCGATGTGACGCCGCGAAGTGGCGTGAATTTGGTATTTTAGGTCGTGGAAAACTAAATTGTATTATTATAACCAGACCGTGAGTGGAGCCAAGCCCTTTCAGGCAATCCCTTTTCTTGGTAGCAAATTTCGGTATGATGAAAAATATTAAAATGAAGGATTTTTCTCATATATCCTCATATGCCTCATATGCCTCGGATAGCAAATCACGATGACCGGTGGCAGCCATCGTTCAATAGTACATGTGATAATAATAACTGTATACATATATACCGAACTGTAACAAACAACTGGTAACAGTGCAGAGAAGAGCCGAAATCTGTTTCCGAAAAACGGCACTGGTGTTGAAAGCTGATAAAATGTACCTGTCCGAGATTATTATGAATGGAAGCCCTATTGTTGTACGATCATGGTGATATAAATTTTCAAGTATGAAAATATATTTGTTTAATTTTGAAGTATTTTAAAATTAGTATTCATTATGAAAGTGGCTCCAATTAGGGGGCTCCTTATGGGGTTAGGGGCAGGGGCGCAGCCAGACCTTAAGAAGGGGTGGGGGGGCTGGCAAGCCAGTCAGTGGAGGCCACGCCCCCCCCCCCCCCCCAAAAAAAAAAAAAAAAATCCCCTGGATATTGAAAACTCTACGGATTTCGGCCACTTTATTTTGCGAGGCCCCCTTTTTTAATAGATGTGTTTTTGTACTTTTGATGAGCTGCATTGGACCCGGACTCTCAGTATGAATTGTACTGAGCACATTACTAATTTGTGTCGTTCCGTAAAGGAGATCAAACCTATATTGGCTGACAAATATTGCAGCACACACTCTCATGAGTGGGAAATTGTTCAATTGTTTTGTTCTACCACCACCCAGGGGCGTCGCCGATAATTTTGGAGTTGGGAGGTCGGCTGAAATGAGAGAAAAAATGTCCCCCCATTTGTTTCGTGTATGTAAGCCGTTGCAGCATTTTATGTGGATGTTCATGTTATATACTTCTTATTTAGCGCCGCCAAGCGGTGCGATTTTTTACGGGTTTGCCTGATAAAACCCAGAAATATAGTCTTTGGGCCTTGTAGAGGATAAGAAGCTAAAAATGTTATTCATTCAATTCAGCGTTACGACGAAACGAAGACGATGACGATGGCTTCGTTATGACGATGGCCACTGATGTGACGTCGCGAAGCGGCGTGATTGTTTAATTTTAGGTCGTGGAAAACTAAATTGTATTATTGGAACCAGACCGTGAGTGGAGCCAAGCCCTTCAAACGATCCCTTTTTCTGGTAGCCAATCTCGGTATGATGAAAAATATTGAAATGAAGGATTTCTCCCATATACATTAGCCTCGGATAGCAGATCACGATGACCGGTGGCAGTTATCGCTCAATAGTACATATGATAATAATAGCTGCATACATATATACCGAACTGTAACAAACAACTGGTAACAGTGCGAATGGTTTGAAAGCAGCAAGAGGCAGAACGACCTTTCCTCGCATAAATGAATGATCCCTGAGGATCTGGAGGAGCCTGGGGGGGGGGGTAGCTTGAGGAGATGGTCCTGGCCTGGTCCCCACTATTAGCTCTTCGGTCCAACAAGTTTGGCAACGCTGGAGCAGATTTCAGGTGTCGATGTCCGAGTCTTTGCGTTCGCGTCGCCGTTTTTTGGAACTCGGCAGACTTGCTAAACATGTATCCCGCTTGAAAGTTAATATTTGACGAAGGGAGTGGGCCCTGGGGCCAGCAATTACCGCTAAGGAGAGCCTCTACCAGACACTTAATTTTCCCATCATTATACTGTAATTCATTTTCCCATTTTCCAAATTTGTATAAGCAATTGCGAAACTCATGTCATGCCGCGAAGCGGCGCGAAATTTTCCAGTTTTTGACTGTGGATAGCTGGATTTTGATTGCTGCAACGACAATTTTTACGATAAATTGTTAACTTTCCCCGCAAAAAGTGGGGTCGACCGCCACCTTCTGAGAGTTGGGGCCCGGACCCCCCCCCCCCCCCTCGAACCCCCGTCGGCGACGCCCCAGCCCTCTCCCAAATCAAATAAAAACGCGTCACATTTATCAAAATACCATTTTGGGGCAACCTCGAGGGGCCCCTGGGTAGACTCTAATGGCCCCTGGGAAGGTTCGAGAGGCCCCTGAACAGACTTAATGGGCCCCTGGGCAAGCTTGAGAGGCCCCTGGGCAGTTGTGTGGCCCTTGGGTGGGCTCAATGGGCCCCTGGACATGCTCGAGAGGCCCCTGGGCAGGTTTGTGGGCACCTAAGTGGCTCAATAGGCCCCTGGACATGCTCGACAGGCCCATCGGCAGTTTTTGGGCCCCTGTGTGGGCTCAATGGGCCCCTGGTCATGCCCAAGAGGCCCCCTTGGTTATCTTCGAAAGCCCTTCAGTGTCTCTGAGGGCCCTTGGCATGAGTGACCCCTCGCCTGGTTTGAGGGCTCCTCGGTGGATTTTTGAAAGCCATTTAGCTAATGCAAATTATATCTGTGCGAATCTCGGTGGGGCCCCCTGTGACCTGTAAGGGGGGGGTTGCAATTGCCCCCTTCCCCCCCCCCCTGGCTGCGCTCCTGGTTAGTAGGGCTCTAGCTGAAGTGAAAGTCAAAATCCGCGGAATAAAAATGAGGTGGCTATTCAAAATTGGTTTTGCCCCCCCCCCCCCCCCCACTTCGAAATCGTTCCCAGGCCCCTGCTTATGGCATATAAAGTATGGGTATCTCATGACGTCATATTTTGAAATTGCGTTTGTTTTGCTTTTATTGACCTGATACAGACAATAAATGCCAGCACTGTATTTTTGAGACAAAAATGATCTAGAAACATGCCTTTTTCATTTATATTTATCAATTTCAAATTTTGACCTTCAGTGACCTAAACTTGGATTGAGACTTTTTAGCTTTTTCTAGTGAAATTTCCCTAGATTTGATTATCTACTTTCTTCCGCATGCAGTTGAATGCTGCGCATTGATCTCGTGGTAACACTACGAAACCCCGCCTTTTTCTATGGTGCCGCTATATTAACACGCACACCCTGAAGAATAATAATAAACACGAGATCAGTAAACGCGCGCAAACTGCTGCTCGTTATACATCATTGAAACATGGTCAGAATAACTCACAAAGGCGCAACTGGCGTCCGTAGTATTGATCTTTGTATTGGTCAGAATAACTCACAAAGGCGCAACTGGCGTCCGTAGTATTGATCTTTGTAACTTGTGCAGTTTCATAGTGTTTGTTGTTCAGGAGCATATGCACAGGTGTTTCCAGGTGACAGTTGTGGTTTTCCTTGAGATTGTGACCTAGATTGACCTTTTTAGACGTCAACCAATGTCACTGACCTCCGATGACCTGATATTTTTGGCTTCTGGCAGTTTCTAGGACATTTTGTGACGCTAATTTCAAATATGGGATCCATTTTACATAGGTATATGTTGTACTGGGGTCATGCGCCTCCACAGGTCAACCGAGGTCACTGACCTCAAATGACCTGACATGACCTGACCTGACCTTTTTGGAATTTGGCAGTTTCTATGACATTTGGTGACGCTGAGTTCAAATTTGGCACCCATTTAGCATAATTATATGCTCATTCGCGATTCTAGCTCGATTAAATTCAATGTATACGCATATACAATTTTGTTGAATTTTGGGTCATTGACATGACCTCAGAGGTCACCTTTTGACCTAGGACCTTAAAATCGGGTATCAATGGCTTCCTCTCGTGACAAACAACACACTCGTTTTTTAATCGAAACTCTAGCCTAATTAGGGGGCGAAACGCCTAGGGGGAGGTTGTACCCCCCCCCCCCCCCTGCACGGTCACGCACTGATCGGACGCTGCATGGACGAGGGTTAAAACTGTTACCACATGCAGAATGTATCCCTAATGTATTGACTTAAATACTTGATGTGCTTCTATTGCGGAGAATATTGCAACTACCGGCACGAGCCACCCATCAAAATGTGTGCCTTTTCAAGAGGAGTGTCGATATTACTTTCAATTGGAAATCAAATGAGATCGACAAAGTTATAACCAATAATATTTCGAGCTAAGCGTAAATACAACGTAAACAAAAACAAACTTTGTCAAAATTGTATCGATATATTGCATGATCACCGACTAGCCACCAATCAAAATGCGTCTTTTCACGAAGCAAGCAAGGTAATTTTACATTTTAAATCTGTTCCAAATTGACAAAGCTGATACGTTTCAGTGGCGGTCGGTTCAAATTGCGAAAACGAATTGCGGTAGAAATTACAGTGGAGTAGTGATGATGTATGCGAAACGTCACAAGATTTGTCCATTTAAAATAGCTCCCTATAGCTCCAACGGTTTTTGCGTTGAAACTCAGCAACTAGGTCATTTTGGAAGGGCAAATTTCAGATTTGGAGATTTCCCAGTACTCCCGACAATCCTGGCTATCTTAGTTAAAAATTAATGCTAGAGGTGCACTATTCCCTGTAATTCCATTTTCAAACAAATTGACCTTTGTACGATCTGTTACACTGCAAAACAATGAGAACTTTGACTGGTCTTCGAGAGCCTCACCGGCGCTCGTTCGACCACCACATGCCTGGACCATCTCGTCTGAGAACCCTTATCAAAGGTTCTCGAACTAAGATTTCACAGCCATATCAATGGAGAACTTCTAGAGGTTTGGGGGATTACCAGAGCACCCCGTATAATCTCGGAGAACCCTTCTGATATTCTTTTGGTGAAAGTTTGAGACACTGGTTTGGTATCCAGCGTCTCGAAATGAGAACCCATGAAGCTTCACCATTGCTTAACCCTCGCCCGGGTAGGGCAAAATCACTACGTGTTCGGGTAGGGGGTACGACCCCCCCCCCCCCCCCCTTAGCGTTTCGCTCCTGATTGAGCTAGAGCTTCGAGTCAAAGACGAGCGTGTAGCTTGTGACGAAAGGAATCCGCTGATATCCGATTTTAAGGTCTTGGGTCATTGGGTGACCTCTGAGGTCATGTCAATGACACAAAAGTCATACAAATTGTGAATCCGATACATTTAATTTTATCGAGCTAGAATCGTGAATGAGCCAATCACAATGCTTAATGGGTGCCAAATTCGTAATCAGCGTCACAAAATGTCCTAAAAACTGCCAAATTCCAAAAAAGTCATGTCAGGTCATCTGAGGTCAGTGACCTCGGTTGACCTGTGGAAGCGCATGACCCCAGTGGAACACATAATTATGTAAAATGGATCCCAAATTTGAAATTAGCGTCACAAAATGTCCTAGAAACCGCCAGAATCCCAAAAACGTCATCTGAGGTCATCGGAGGTCAATGACCTCAGTTGACCTCTGAAAAGGTCAATCGAGGTCACAATCTCAGTGGAAACCACAACTGTCACCTGGAAACACCTGTGCACATGCTCCTAAACAATAAACACTCGAAAACTGCACAGGTTACAAGCATCTCGGAGCAACTGCGGGACGCCAGTTGTCTACAATCTACATCTACAAGCAACTGCGGGACGCCAGTTGCGCGTGACATGAGATTGAGAAACAGGTCATAGGTCACGGGTCATGTGGGTTATAAATTCCAAATTTTCAAAGTATGTGGGATGTTTTCTTCTTCAAAAGTAGGGTACTAAAAGTTGCATCGAAATCGGTTGGAAAATACGCGAGTTATTCCAGAAAAACCGAGGGGGTGGCATCGTCCCCCTACCCGGGCGAGGGTTAACCCTATTAGAGGCAGGCTCCTTTCTACCCCTATTAGTGGCAGGGGGGGGGTGAATTCGCCCTCCCCCGGAGATCTCGAGATCCACCCGTTGGAATTTCACAAATCAAACACGGCGTTCGATTTCCCTCCACACGATCTACAATTCTAAAAACAAAATCATAAATCTTTGATAGGGGCAATAGGGGGGCAAACACTCACAAAATTAGAGGTATATTTGATCCACCACAGCTGCTATGTTTATCAACCGATTTAAATGCAACTAATGGGGATCGATAGGTATGGAATTGGGGATTGATATATAACGGTGACTTGAAAATGCAAAAATCATAGGCCTTTGCTGGTCACTAAATATGGGGTAAAATAAATCCCTTATAAAAAGTTTTTTTATAAATGAAATGGTGCGTTATTGTGACATCGGGCACAACAGTTATAAAGCATATTTGCATCCATAGGCGGTGCCAGGTTAGCGGAAAGGGGAGGCAAAATATATACAAAATAACTTCCTGTAAACTTCCCTTTCAAGTCCCTCAAACCGCCTCTGCCGTGCAATATTTATTATAGTTCACTAAAATCAACTAATTTGCACTTGTTTCAATCACCATAAACCTATGTAACTCCTTTATACTTCAGGCAGTTAGGAAGAAGCCGCGAAGATCGCATCTCCATATTATCGCCAAATGTCGGCGAAAAAAAACGGGCCCTGGAGCCGCCTCAATTAAGGTTAGAAACTAAAAAAATTGCTCCATATGCGGAATTTAATTCTAGGAAAAGTCCCAAAATGTCATGGGTCTTCCCCAGCCGTTTGGGAGATATCTGCGAAAAACCTGAGGGTGGGCAGAATCTGCCCCCCCCCCCCCCCTGCCGCTAATAGGGTTAATACTCATCCGATCACGCCTTTTTGCCTCCGGCAATGTTATGTGCGTACCTATTTGGTAGCACGCAAGCGAATATTTCCACATTGTGCAAATACTTATGTGCCAGTTGCGCAAACAATTGCAATATTGCATAACTTGTGTTCCATGAACCCCGAGCCGCGCGGCACGGCATGGGAGATTCCGAAAGTAGTGTGCGCGACCACCACGACTGCTGATTAATTCAATAATCATTGCCTCGGCGTCATTAGCGCACGCTCTGCCGAGATGGAAATGCCCGTGAACTTTTACGATATATAACCTTCTTAATTTATAAATGCTACTTACGTTTGACACATTAGCATATACTATATCTAAGCAATTCATTGTTTCAGATCTCATGACAACATCTCTTTTTTTGCATTACTTTTCGCGACATTTCCCAAATTGAAGCTGTCCTCCTACATGTTGAGGTAATGTCTGTTTTTGGTAAAATATACGGAAAAATAAATGTTTCTTGAAAGCGCCATCTGTTGAGCGGGACCTCAACTGCAAGTACGGAAGTACGCATTCTGCTCACAAGTGTCAGGCTTCGAATAGTGGGATACATCCGGTAACTTTTGAGAACTGTGGTGGTGCTCTTTCCGTCATTAAATTGGTCTCCGAAACCCACATGTCTGCTGAAGGTTCTCCGATGCATGCCCGGACACAAATTTGTTCTCGATTAGGTTCTCTAAAACCACGGCGCGGACTCTCATCGAGAGCCTTTCTAGAATAGGTCTCAAGACGTGTTTTCAGTGTAGTTTAGCTGATTTGTCGTCAAACTCGTGTGTAGTGACGTCACTAAATTGGCCATATCCCGAGAGAGAAAAATCAATAAAATTGCTTTACAGCAGACGTGAAATTAATGTCGGAAAAATGTACCTAAAATGTACTTAAAATGTACCTAAACTGTACCTAAATGTACCTAAAATGTACCTAAAATGTACCTAAAATGTGCCTAAAGTTTCACGTTCATAACGCTATTGGTTTTTCAACTATTGCGAAAGTTCGTCAGGGAGCGTTTTTCGCCGCCCCCCCCCCCCCCAGTCAATGCCCTCGGTTAACCCTCGCCCCCCCAGGTTAACCCTCGCCCTACGGAGGTATTTGTCACCTTCGCCCTACAGAGGGCTGACAGGCCCCCCTGTTAACTTTCAAACCAAGCAACTTAGAGCAATTCGGTAAGAACCAGCATGTTGCCTGTCATGAGATGAATCTAACAGTATGCGATTTTTAGGTTTCAGGTCAACGGTTGACCTTCCAGATCAAGTTAATGACCTATACGCTTCAAATTTTGATAGGATGCCTATAATTGGTGTAAACTCAGCTACTGAAAATTTCAGCAAGATACACCGCATGTGTAAAAAGTTATTCAATAAAAATATCAGGGGGCTGTCAGCCCTCCCCCCCCCCCCCCCCCCCCGTAGGGCGATGGTTAAAACAAGCTCTCAGCCACTCAAAACGTTCCGAAACCAAACCAAAACAGTCGCTAGCAAATACCGACACGTCAAGGCAAATTATCCATGACTGGCGAATAAATGCTGGCATTGCTCGCATATATCTCGGAACACATTAGAAAGATTGTTCGACTTGGCCTCAAGTGATGCCACTGCACAGTGGGGCCTTTTGCCGATTAGCCGGAATGAATTAATGACGGCCACGCCGTCAACCGCAAAGCAACCAGCTGGGGTATACCAGCTGAACAAGCTGCGTCGCACATTTTGCGCACATTTTGACACCAAAAACAGTTTAAGGTCAGGTCAGGTCACAGAATAATGACGTTATAATGCAGGGTCTTCACGTTAGTCTGAGCGCCGTAAGGTGTTTTCGCGCTGCAGCCGTTTTATTTGCGTCAGTTTGGACTCAGGATCGTCATGATGGTCAGATTCGGCTGTTCATAGAGAATCATCAGGTCACCGGCCAAGGTCATGTCAGGTCACTGAGCAGCCATTTGATGTTGCTAACGTTTTGCTTTGTTCGTCGATTTGTATGGTCCTGACGTGCCGTAATTAACATATGAGGCCTAAAAAACATTCGAAGACATTGCAATTGTCATCAAAAGACGGCCCTCTCAAATTTCCAGATTTTTTCATTTCCAATTTTCGAAATTTAAAAATTTAAAATTTACAGCAAATTGGCTGTAGCAATCAAAGGGGGCGAGTAGGGGCGTGGTTTCCGTGTTGGGACAACATCAGAACATTCTGGCGACTACGCTGGTATGTGTCTCGAAGCATCACACACCGTCAAACTTTATATAAACTTACATTTACATGTTAGGGTTGATCCTCATTTTAAAGCAGAACTCAATGCATGCAAGACTCAGGGGATTTTGCTTAGTTCATTAAGATTTGCAATGAAATTAAATCAAATAAAAAGTGAAAAAGCGGTTTTGTTCAAATTAGTCAAGGAAAATTAACGTACAACCAGCCAAATAGTGTGCTTGTATTTCGCCTGAAACGGGTGATCTGTCGCTTCCGTCCACAAACTTCAGTTTCGGTCGCGTTGTTCATATGCTAGCAAAGGTTAACGGGGAAAACCAATGCCAGATTTTAAAAAAAAAAATCTGAGAATTTCGGTTCCGGGCAGTGCAGTTTGAACGGAAAATGGGAACCTTCATTTTTGTGAATACGGCATGCTGCAGGGCGAAAGGCCCCACAGTGCACTGGCACAGACAGAAGACGAGAGTACAGACAAGTGTTGATGTTAACCAGATATGACTGTACTGTCAGAGGGATACTGATAACAAGTGGTGATGCTAACCAGACATGACTGTACTGCCAGAGGGATACTGACAACAAGTGGTGATACTAACCAGACATGACTGTACCGCCAGAGGGATACTGACAACAAGTGGTGATGTTAACCAGACCTGACTGTACTGCCAGAGGGATACTGACAACAAGTGGTGGTGCTAACCAGACATGACTGTACTGCCAGAGGGATACTGACAACAAGTGGTGATACTAACCAGACATGACTGTATGTACTGTCAGAGGGATACTGACAACAAGTGGTGATACTAACCAGACTTGACTGTACTGCCAGAGGGATACTGACAACAAGTGGTGATACTAACCAGACATGACTGTACCGCCAGAGGGATACTGACAACAAGTGGTGATGTTAACCAGACCTGACTGTACCGCCAGAGGGATACTGACAACAAGTGGTGATGTTAACCAGACCTGACTGTACTGCCAGAGGGATACTGACAACAAGTGGTGATACTAACCAGACATGACTGTACTGCCCGAGGGATACTGACAACAAGTGGTGATGTTAACCAGACATGACTGTACTGCCAGAGGGATACTGACAACAAGTGGTGATACTAACCAGACATGACTGTACCGCCAGAGGGATACTGACAACAAGTGGTGATGTTAACCAGACCTGACTGTACTGCCAGAGGGATACTGACAACAAGTGGTGATACTAACCAGACATGACTGTACTGCCAGAGGGATACTGACAACAAGTGGTGATGTTAACCAGACATGACTGTACTGCCAGAGGGATACTGACAACAAGTGGTGATACTAACCAGACATGACTGTACTGCCCGAGGGATACTGACAACAAGTGGTGATGATAACCAGACATGACTGTACTGCCAGAGGGATACTGACAACAAGTGGTGATGTTAACCAGACATGACTGTACTGCCAGAGGGATACTGACAACAAGTGGTGATACTAACCAGACATGACTGTACCGCCAGAGGGATACTGACAACAAGTGGTGATACTAACCAGACATGACTGTACTGCCAGAGGGATACTGACAACAAGTGGTGATGTTAACCAGACATGACTGTACTGCCAGAGGGATACTGACAACAAGTGGTGATGTTAACCAGACATGACTGTACTGTCAGAGGGATACTGACAACAAGTGGTGATGTTAACCAGACATGGCTGTACTGCCAGAGGGATACTGACAACAAGTGGTGATGTTAACCAGACATGACTGTACTGCCAGAGGGATACTGACAACAAGTGGTGATGCTAACCAGACATGACTGTACTGCCAGAGGGATACTGACAACAAGTGGTGATACTAACCAGACATGACTGTACTGCCAGAGGGATACTGACAACAAGTGGTGATACTAACCAGACATGACTGTACTGCCCGAGAGATACTGACAACAAGTGGTGATGTTAACCAGACATGACTGTACTGTCAGAGGGATACTGACAACAAGTGGTGATACTAACCAGACATGACTGTACTGCCCGAGGGATACTGACAACAAGTGGTGATGTTAACCAGACATGACTGTACTGCCCGAGGGATACTGACAACAAGTGGTGATGTTAACCAGACATGACTGTACCGCCAGAGGGATACTGACAACAAGTGGTGATACTAACCAGACATGACTGTACTACCAGAGGGATACTGACAACAAGTGGTGCTACTAACCAGACATGACTGTACTGCCAGAGGGATACTGACAACAAGTGGTGATGTTAACCAGACATGACTGTACTGTCAGAGGGATACTGACAACAAGTGGTGATGCTAACCAGGCATGACTGTACCGCCAGAGGGATACTGACAACAAGTGGTGCTACTAACCAGACATGACTGTATGTACTGTCAGAGGGATACTGACAACAAGTGGTGATACTAACCAGACATGACTGTACTGCCAGAGGGATACTGACAACAAGTGGTGATACTAACCAGACATGACTGTACTGCCAGAGGGATACTGACAACAAGTGGTGATACTAACCAGACATGACTGTACTGTCAGAGGGATACTGACAACAAGTGGTGATGCTAACCAGACATGACTGTACCGCCAGAGGGATACTGACAACAAGTGGTAATACTAACCAGACATGACTGTACTGCCAGAGGGATACTGACAACAAGTGGTGATGTTAACCAGACATGACTGTACTGCCAGAGGGATACTGACAACAAGTGGTGGTGTTAACCAGACATGACTGTACTGCCAGAGGGATACTGACAACAAGTGGTGATACTAACCAGACATGACTGTACCGCCAGAGGGATACTGACAACAAGTGGTGATACTAACCAGACATGACTGTACTGCCCGAGGGATACTGACAACAAGTGGTGATGCTAACCAGACATGACTGTACCGCCAGAGGGATACTGACAACAAGTGGTGATGTTAACCAGACATGACTGTACTGCCAGAGGGATACTGACAACAAGTGGTGATACTAACCAGACATGACTGTACTGCCAGAGGGATACTGACAACAAGTGGTGATACTAACCAGACATGACTGTACTGCCAGAGGGATACTGACAACAAGTGGTGATGTTAACCAGACATGACTGTACTGCCAGAGGGATACTGACAACAAGTGGTGATACTAACCAGACATGACTGTACTACCAGAGGGATACTGACAACAAGTGGTGATACTAACCAGACATGACTGTACTACCAGAGGGATACTGACAACAAGTGGTGATACTAACCAGACATGACTGTACTGCCAGAGGGATACTGACAACAAGTGGTGATGTTAACCAGACATGACTGTACTGCCAGAGGGATACTGACAACAAGTGGTGATGCTAACCAGACATGACTGTACTGCCAGAGGGATACTGACAACAAGTGGTGATGTTAACCAGACATGACTGTACTGCCAGAGGGATACTGACAACAAGTGGTGATGTTAACCAGACATGACTGTACTGCCAGAGGGATACTGACAACAAGTGGTGATACTAACCAGACATGACTGTATGTACTGTCAGAGGGATACTGACAACAAGTGGTGATGTTAACCAGACATGACTGTACTGCCAGAGGGATACTGACAACAAGTGGTGATACTAACCAGACATGACTGTACTGCCCGAGGGATACTGACAACAAGTGGTGATACTAACCAGACATGACTGTACTGCCCGAGGGATACTGACAACAAGTGGTGATACTAACCAGACATGACTGTACCGCCAGAGGGATACTGACAACAAGTGGTGATGTTAACCAGACCTGACTGTACTGCCAGAGGGATACTGACAACAAGTGGTGATGTTAACCAGACATGACTGTACTGCCAGAGGGATACTGACAACAAGTGGTGATGTTAACCAGACGTGACTGTACTGCCAGAGGGATACTGACAACAAGTGGTGATACTAACCAGACATGACTGTACTGCCAGAGGGATACTGACAACAAGTGGTGATGTTAACCAGACATGACTGTACTGCCAGAGGGATACTGACAACAAGTGGTGATACTAACCGGACATGACTGTACTGCCAGAGGGATACTGACAACAAGTGGTGATACTAACCAGACCTGACTGTACTGCCAGAGGGATACTGACAACAAGTGGTGATACTAACCAGACATGACTGTACTGCCAGAGGGATACTGACAACAAGTGGTGATACTAACCAGACATGACTGTACTGCCAGAGGGATACTGACAACAAGTGGTGATACTAACCAGACATGACTGTACTGCCAGAGGGATACTGACAACAAGTGGTGATACTAACCAGACATGACTGTACCGCCCGAGGGATACTGACAACAAGTGGTGATGTTAACCAGACATGACTGTACTGCCAGAGGGATACTGACAACAAGTGGTGATGTTAACCAGACATGACTGTACTGCCAGAGGGATACTGACAACAAGTGGTGATACTAACCAGACATGACTGTACTGCCAGAGGGATACTGACAACAAGTGGTGATACTAACCAGACATGACTGTACTGCCAGAGGGATACTGACAACAAGTGGTGATACTAACCAGACATGACTGTACTGCCAGAGGGATACTGACAACAAGTGGTGATACTAACCAGACATGACTGTACCGCCAGAGGGATACTGACAACAAGTGGTGATGTTAACCAGACATGACTGTACTGCCAGAGGGATACTGACAACAAGTGGTGATACTAACCAGACATGACTGTACTACCAGAGGGATACTGACAACAAGTGGTGATGTTAACCAGACATGACTGTACTGCCAGAGGGATACTGACAACAAGTGGTGATACTAACCAGACTTGACTGTACTGCCAGAGGGATACTGACAACAAGTGGTGATGTTAACCAGACATGACTGTACTGCCAGAGGGATACTGACAACAAGTGGTGATACTAACCAGACATGACTGTACTGCCAGAGGGATACTGACAACAAGTGGTGATGTTAACCAGACATGACTGTACTGCCAGAGGGATACTGACAACAAGTGGTGATGTTAACCAGACATGACTGTACTACCAGAGGGATACTGACAACAAGTGGTGATACTAACCAGACATGACTGTACTGCCAGAGGGATACTGACAACAAGTGGTGATACTAACCAGACATGACTGTACTGCCAGAGGGATACTGACAACAAGTGGTGATGCTAACCAGACATGACTGTATGTACCGCCAGAGGGATACTGACAACAAGTGGTGCTACTAACCAGACATGACTGTACTGCCAGAGGGATACTGACAACAAGTGGTGATGTTAACCAGACATGACTGTACTGCCAGAGGGATACTGACAACAAGTGGTGATACTAACCAGACATGACTGTACTGCCAGAGGGATACTGACAACAAGTGGTGATGCTAACCAGACATGACTGTATGTACCGCCAGAGGGATACTGACAACAAGTGGTGCTACTAACCAGACATGACTGTACTGCCAGAGGGATACTGACAACAAGTGGTGATGTTAACCAGACATGACTGTACTGCCAGAGGGATACTGACAACAAGTGGTGATACTAACCAGACATGACTGTACTGCCAGAGGGATACTGACAACAAGTGGTGATACTAACCAGACATGACTGTACTGCCAGAGGGATACTGACAACAAGTGGTGCTACTAACCAGACATGACTGTACTGCCAGAGGGATACTGACAACAAGTGGTGATGTTAACCAGACATGACTGTACTGCCAGAGGGATACTGACAACAAGTGGTGATACTAACCAGACATGACTGTACTGTCAGAGGGATACTGACAACAAGTGGTGATACTAACCAGACATGACTGTACTGCCAGAGGGATACTGACAACAAGTGGTGATACTAACCAGACATGACTGTACTGTCAGAGGGATACTGACAACAAGTGGTGATGTTAACCAGACATGACTGTACTGCCCGAGGGATACTGACAACAAGTGGTGATGTTAACCAGACATGACTGTACTGCCAGAGGGATACTGACAACAAGTGGTGATGTTAACCAGACATGACTGTACCGCCAGAGGGATACTGACAACAAGTGGTGATACTAACCAGACATGACTGTACTGCCAGAGGGATACTGACAACAAGTGGTGATGTTAACCAGACATGACTGTACCGCCAGAGGGATACTGACAACAAGTGGTGATACTAACCAGACATGACTGTACTGCCAGAGGGATACTGACAACAAGTGGTGATGTTAACCAGACATGACTGTACTGCCAGAGGGATACTGACAACAAGTGGTGATACTAACCAGACATGACTGTACCGCCAGAGGGATACTGACAACAAGTGGTGATACTAACCAGACATGACTGTACTGCCCGAGGGATACTGACAACAAGTGGTGATGTTAACCAGACCTGACTGTACTGCCAGAGGGATACTGACAACAAGTGGTGATACTAACCAGACATGACTGTACTACCAGAGGGATACTGACAACAAGTGGTGATACTAACCAGACATGGCTGTACTGCCAGAGGGATACTGACAACAAGTGGTGATGTTAACCAGACATGACTGTACTGCCAGAGGGATACTGACAACAAGTGGTGATACTAACCAGACATGACTGTACTGCCAGAGGGATACTGACAACAAGTGGTGATGTTAACCAGACATGACTGTACTGCCAGAGGGATACTGACAACAAGTGGTGATACTAACCAGACATGACTGTACTGCCAGAGGGATACTGACAACAAGTGGTGATACTAACCAGACCTGACTGTACTGCCAGAGGGATACTGACAACAAGTGGTGATACTAACCAGACATGACTGTACTGCCAGAGGGATACTGACAACAAGTGGTGATGTTAACCAGACCTGACTGTACTGCCAGAGGGATACTGACAACAAGTGGTGATGTTAACCAGACATGACTGTACTGCCAGAGGGATACTGACAACAAGTGGTGATACTAACCAGACATGACTGTACTGCCAGAGGGATACTGACAACAAGTGGTGATACTAACCAGACATGACTGTACTGCCAGAGGGATACTGACAACAAGTGGTGATACTAACCAGACATGACTGTACTGCCAGAGGGATACTGACAACAAGTGGTGATGTTAACCAGACATGACTGTACTGCCAGAGGGATACTGACAACAAGTGGTGATACTAACCAGACATGACTGTACTGCCAGAGGGATACTGACAACAAGTGGTGATGTTAACCAGACATGACTGTACTGCCAGAGGGATACTGACAACAAGTGGTGATACTAACCAGACATGACTGTATGTACTGTCAGAGGGATACTGACAACAAGTGGTGATACTAACCAGACATGACTGTACTGCCAGAGGGATACTGACAACAAGTGGTGATACTAACCAGACATGACTGTATGTACTGTCAGAGGGATACTGACAACAAGTGGTGATACTAACCAGACATGACTGTACTGCCAGAGGGATACTGACAACAAGTGGTGATACTAACCAGACATGACTGTACTGCCAGAGGGATACTGACAACAAGTGGTGATACTAACCAGACATGGCTGTACTGCCAGAGGGATACTGACAACAAGTGGTGATACTAACCAGACATGACTGTACTGTCAGAGGGATACTGACAACAAGTGGTGATGCTAACCAGACATGACTGTACTACCAGAGGGATACTGACAACAAGTGGTGCTACTAACCAGACATGACTGTACTGCCAGAGGGATACTGACAACAAGTGGTGATACTAACCAGACATGACTGTACTGCCAGAGGGATACTGACAACAAGTGGTGATGTTAACCAGACATGACTGTACTGTCAGAGGGATACTGACAACAAGTGGTGATACTAACCAGACATGACTGTACTGTCAGAGGGATACTGACAACAAGTGGTGATACTAACCAGACATGACTGTACTGCCAGAGGGATACTGACAAGTGGTGATACTAACCAGACATGACTGTACTGCCAGAGGGATACTGACAACAAGTGGTGATGTTAACCAGACATGACTGTACTGCCAGAGGGATACTGACAACAAGTGGTGATACTAACCAGACATGACTGTACTGCCAGAGGGATACTGACAACAAGTGGTGATGTTAACCAGACCTGACTGTACTGCCAGAGGGATACTGACAACAAGTGGTGATACTAACCAGACATGACTGTACTGTCAGAGGGATACTGACAACAAGTGGTGATGTTAACCAGACATGACTGTACTGCCAGAGGGATACTGACAACAAGTGGTGATGCTAACCAGACATGACTGTACTACCAGAGGGATACTGACAACAAGTGGTGATGCTAACCAGACATGACTGTACTGCCAGAGGGATACTGACAACAAGTGGTGATGTTAACCAGACATGACTGTACTGCCAGAGGGATACTGACAACAAGTGGTGATACTAACCAGACATGACTGTATGTACTGTCAGAGGGATACTGACAACAAGTGGTGATACTAACCAGACATGACTGTATGTACTGTCAGAGGGATACTGACAACAAGTGGTGATACTAACCAGACATGACTGTACTGCCAGAGGGATACTGACAACAAGTGGTGATGTTAACCAGACATGACTGTACTGCCAGAGGGATACTGACAACAAGTGGTGATACTAACCAGACATGACTGTACTGCCAGAGGGATACTGACAACAAGTGGTGATGTTAACCAGACATGACTGTACTGTCAGAGGGATACTGACAACAAGTGGTGATACTAACCAGACATGACTGTACTGCCAGAGGGATACTGACAACAAGTGGTGATACTAACCAGACATGACTGTACTGCCCGAGGGATACTGACAACAAGTGGTGATACTAACCAGACATGACTGTATGTACTGTCAGAGGGATACTGACAACAAGTGGTGATACTAACCAGACATGACTGTATGTACTGTCAGAGGGATACTGACAACAAGTGGTGATACTAACCAGACATGACTGTACTGCCAGAGGGATACTGACAACAAGTGGTGATGTTAACCAGACATGACTGTACTGCCAGAGGGATACTGACAACAAGTGGTGATGTTAACCAGACATGACTGTACTACCAAAGGAATACTGACAACAAGTGGTGATGCTAACCAGACATGACTGTACTGCCAGAGGGATACTGACAACAAGTGGTGATACTAACCAGACATGACTGTACTGCCAGAGGGATACTGACAACAAGTGGTGATGTTAACCAGACATGACTGTACTGCCAGAGGGATACTGACAACAAGTGGTGATGTTAACCAGACATGACTGTACTACCAAAGGAATACTGACAACAAGTGGTGATGCTAACCAGACATGACTGTACTGCCAGAGGGATACTGACAACAAGTGGTGATACTAACCAGACATGACTGTACTGCCAGAGGGATACTGACAACAAGTGGTGATGTTAACCAGACATGACTGTACTGCCAGAGGGATACTGACAACAAGTGGTGATACTAACCAGACATGACTGTACTGCCAGAGGGATACTGACAACAAGTGGTGATGTTAACCAGACATGACTGTACTACCAAAGGAATACTGACAACAAGTGGTGATGCTAACCAGACATGACTGTACTGCCAGAGGGATACTGACAAGTGGTGATACTAACCAGACATGACTGTACTGCCAGAGGGATACTGACAACAAGTGGTGATACTAACCAGACATGACTGTACTACCAGAGGGATACTGACAACAAGTGGTGATACTAACCAGACATGACTGTACTGCCAGAGGGATACTGACAACAAGTGGTGATACTAACCAGACATGGCTGTACTGCCAGAGGGATACTGACAACAAGTGGTGATGTTAACCAGACATGACTGTACTGCCAGAGGGATACTGGCAACAAGTGGTGATGTTAACCAGACGTGACTGTACTGCCAGAGGGATACTGACAACAAGTGGTGATACTAACCGGACATGACTGTACTGCCCGAGGGATACTGACAACAAGTGGTGATGTTAACCAGACATGACTGTACTGCCCGAGGGATACTGACAACAAGTGGTGATGTTAACCAGACATGACTGTACTGTCAGAGGGATACTGACAACAAGTGGTGATGTTAACCAGATATGACTGTACTGCCAGAGGGATACTGACAACAAGTGGTGATACTAACCAGACCTGACTGTACTGCCAGAGGGATACTGACAACAAGTGGTGATACTAACCAGACATGACTGTACTGCCAGAGGGATAATGACAACAGGTGACATCTCGGGGCTGAGCGATAAACGCGCAAACGCTGAGCAACGCGGCCTATCGCCATTTCCCGTTATTTAACGCTGACAGGACCGGCTCTGAAGATTATGTAAGGATAAATAACAAAAATGTACGAAAACACTATTTCCCTGAAAACCTAGAATAAAATCCGCCGTGTAAACTTGTATGAGCTAATGTGCTGCATGTTGAATATCTAAATATGCGTCTGGGAGACAGCCTATCTCTTCGTGAACTACCTACTGCAATAGGACACATTAATAAGCTCGAAAGCAGCTTTACTATTTGGCAGGCAGGTAGTAGCGAGGCAGTAGCGAGGCAGTAGCTAGGCAGTAGCGAGGCAGCAGCGAGGCAGCAGCGAGGCAGCAGCGAGGGAGTAGCGAGCCAGCAGCCCCCTACCGTCGGGCAGCCTGTACGTCAGCTGCCAATCCGCGTTATGCCAGCTCTGGGCGGCGGCTGTCTGTGAGATAGGGCCGCTGATAGGGCCGCTGAACGGCTCTGCAGCTGCCGCAGCTCTGCGGCTGTCTGTGAGATAGGGCCGCTGATAGGGCCGCTGATAGGGCCGCTGATAGGGCCGCTGATAGGGCCGCTGATAGGGCCGCTGAACGGCTCTGCAGCTGCTGCAGCTCTGCGGCTGTCTGTGCTGCTGATAGGGCCGCTGATGGGCCGCTGATAGGGCCGCTGAACGGCTCTGCAGCTGCTGCAGCTCTGCGGCTGTCTGTGCTGCTGATAGGGCCGCTGATAGGGCCGCTGATAGGGCCGCTGAACGGATCTGCAGCTGCTGCAGCTCTGCGGCTGTCTGTGCTGCTGATAGGGCCGCTGATAGGGGCGCTGATAGGGCCGCTGATAGGGCCGCTAAACGGCTCTGCAGCTGCCGCAGCTCTGCGGCTGTCTGTGAGATAGGGCCGCTGATAGGGCCGCTGATAGGGCCGCTGATAGGGCCGCTGATAGGGCCGCTGAACGGCTCTGCAGCTGCCGCAGCTCTGCGGCTGTCTGTGAGATAGGGCCGCTGATAGGGCCGCTGATAGGGCCGCTGATAGGGCCGCTGATAGGGCCGCTGAACGGCTCTGCAGCTGCTGCAGCTCTGCGGCTGTCTGTGCTGCTGATGCGGCCGCCGGCCTAGTTCGGAGCTCGCCGCACGCTCGGCTGTGGGTTCCGAGTGAACGCCCATCATCTGATCGAGCTGACGAATCCGCCAGCATGCTCCATGTATTGATTGGGATCGGCAGACCAGCCGGCCAGCTGTCCCCGGGGGCAGGCAATGTATGGCATTGTATAGCTGGCCGGCCATAACAGCGGCTCAGCTGCGCCTCACACATGGTAATAGCATGTATAGCTGGCCGGCCATAACAGCGGCTCAGCTGAGCCTGACACATGGTAATAGCATGTGTCAACACTAATTTTACTCTGCGATCACAGCGCGCCGCTGAACTATGTTCAGTGTGACTTTGCGACACTTTATCGTCTACTGTTGCGCTTCTTTAGTGATTTAATCTCAGACGCTTATACTGCTCCTTTTTGTTTGCTTGTTTTAACACGCGTCAGTAAGTGTTTCCCAGTCGTCTTGTATCGGCAACCGTCTCGTGCCATTACCGTCTCAGGGCAGCTTATTGTCGACCTAGAATGGCAGCTTTGTCGTAACATCTAATTCCAGCATTTGCCAGCCAATCCGGCGGCCGCTAGCCTGTCGCGGCAGGTCCGGTGCGCTGTCAGCTCTACTAATCGGTTGTCTCCGCCGTTGTGCCGGGTCCCCGTGACCCTGCTCCCACTGGACGGCGCCGCCAGACACCGAACTGCCGTGTCAGCGTCGTCACGGCCAGCCAAACCGGCCGCTCTGCGGCGCCAAATCCGGCCGCTCTATTAGCCGGGCGCCAATCGTGCGGCGCCGGCTGTCGATCGCCTTCAGAGCCCCCCCCCCCCCCTCCACCCCTCCCTGCCCGATCGCCTTGGGGCAGACGATTGGCCGGCGGCGCTGTCTGCAGCCCGCCCCTCCACCCCTCCCTGCCCGATCGCCTTGGGGCAGACGATTGGCCGGCGGCGCTGTCTGCAGCCCGCCCTTCCACCCCTCCCTGCTCGATCGCCTTGGGGCAGACGATTGGCCGGCGGCGCTATCTGCAGCCCGCCCCTCCACCCCTCCCTGCCCGATCGCCTTGGGGCAGACGATTGGCCGGCGGCGCTGTCTGCAGCCCGCCCCTCCACCCCTCCCTGCCCGATCGCCTTGGGGCAGACGATTGACCGGCGGCGCTGTCTGCAGCCCGCCCCTCCACCCCTCCCTGCCCGATCGCCTTGGGCCAGGCGATTGGCCAGCGGCGCTGTCTGCAGCCCGCCCCTCCACCCCCTACCCCGCCCCCCCCCCCCCCAACACGGCCTTTATCGATATTTTATGCTGACTGGAATGAAACGGCCGCCCCATGGGTCGACCCCGATAGAGGCGCTGGAGTGGCGGGGGGCGGGGCCGGCCGACATGGGCCGACCCAATGAACAGCTCAACAGCAGACGGACGGCGTCACGGCCCCGCGGCGCCGGCCGCTCTAACACGCTCATGAGACGGCCCATCACCCGGATAAGGGAGCCGGCCGCGGTGGAGCCGGCCGTGGAAATCTGGCCCGCCTGGCACGGCAGTGATGAATGCAGCTCCTATGATGTCGGACTCATCGAAGGCAGCTCGGCGGCCCGCCGGCGTTCCTAGCCGGCCATTCCGGGGCGGCGGGCGACCGATAGTGGCCGGCGCCGCTGACTGGGGGTCGGGTCTGCAGCTGCTGTCAGAGGTCAGAGGAGGGTGACGGCTGGGTCCCGGCAGCCGGCCTGGTCTGACTGGGGGTCGGGTCTGCAGCTGCTGTCGGAGGTCAGAGGAGGGTGACGGCTGGGCCCCGGCAGCCGGCCTGGTCTGACTGGGGGTCGGGTCTGCAGCTGCTGTCGGAGGTCAGAGGAGGGTGACGGCTGGGTCCCGGCAGCCGGCCTGGTCTGACGGGGTGGTGGACTGGCCTGGTCTGACGGGGTGGTGGACTGGCCTGGTCTGACGGGGTGGTGGACTGGCCTGGTCTGACGGGGTGGTGGACTGGCCTGGTCTCACGGGGTGGTGGACTGGCCTGGTCTGACGTCACAGGCCAGTCCACCATACAAACAGTTCACCAGTTCACTGACTGACCCACACCAGTCCACACCATGCCAACAGTTCACCAGTTCACTGACAGACCCACACCAGTCTCCACACCATACCAACAGTTCACCAGTTCACTGACTGACCCACACCAGTCTCCCCACCATACCAACAGTTCACCAGTCCACTGACTGACCCACACCAGTCCACACCATGCCAACAGTTCACCAGTTCACTGACAGACCCACACCAGTCTCCCCACCATACCAACAGTTCACCAGTTCACTGACAGACCCACACCAGTCCACACCATACCAACAGTTCGCCAGTTCACTGACAGACCCACACCAGTCTCCCCACCATACCAACAGTTCACCAGTCCACTGACTGACCCACACCAGTCCACACCATGCCAACAGTTCACCAGTTCACTGACAGACCCACACCAGTCTCCCCACCATACCAACAGTTCACCAGTTCACTGACAGACCCACACCAGTCCACACCATACCAACATTTCGCCAGTTCACTGACAGACCCACACCAGTCTCCCCACCATACCAACAGTTCACCAGTTCACTGACTGACCCACGCCAGTCCACACACCATACCAACAGTTCACCAGTCCACTGACTGACCCACACCAGTCCACACATCATACCAACAGTTCACCAGTCCACTGACAGACCCACACCAGTCCACACCATACCAACAGTTCACCACTGGCTGACCCACACCAGTCCACACCATACCAACAGTTCACCAGTCCACTGACAGACCCACACCAGTCCACACCATACCAACAGTTCACCACTGGCTGACCCACACCAGTCCACACCATACCAACAGTTCACCACTGGCTGACCCACACCAGTCCACACCATACCAACAGTTCACCAGTTCACTGACAGACCCACACCAGTCTCCACACCATACTAGCAGTTCACCACTCCACTGACAGACCCACACCAGTCCACACCATACCAACAGTTCACCAGTTCACTGGCTGACCCACACCAGTCCACACCATACCAACAGTGCACCAGTTCATCACTGGCAGGGGCGGTCGCAGCCCTGGCCTTGGGGGGAGGGGGGGGGGCAACTTGGCAAGGGGGGCCGCGGTTGGTCTGAAAGGGCCCTCGCTCGGTGCGAGGGGCCCTACGCTCAACGCTGAATTGAAAAGGTGTTTTTACACATGAGGCTTGGTTTTTAACTTTCTAGGGCTTTTAAACCCTATGGTTTATGCCGGTCTGAAAGCGACCTTCAGACGGTCTGAGAGGATATTTACAGGCACTCACGGGTATTCCAAGACCGATCGGCAGGGCCAAAACACACTGCATTTCAGGTTTCGATGAAAATCCGTTGTCATGGGTATTAACAGGGACGTAGGAACGTCACGAAAAGTGTGTGTGTGTGTGGGGGGGGGGGGGGCAGTGAAACTTTGATCTCGTATTGAGAGAAACCAAACCCCTTATGCAAAATGTATTTGCTGATTCGGGCTCTTCTAGTCTTGGCGAACCTTTTGCCATACAAAAATCACCGACCAAAAGACAATATGTTAGCAAACAAAAAATAAGTTCAAAAAAGTTAAACGCCCCCCTCCCCCCCCCCCCCCCCCCCCCCCCCTGGTTATCTTCCGAACCAATGATTGCAGCGAGACACGCAAGGCGGCATTCGAAAGATCTTAATGAGGTGAATCTAAAGCATGCTTAAAACTTTTAAAATGAGGTCAAATGTCAGGTCACGGTCAGGTCAAAGGTCAAAATCGACGTATTTTAGTTTATGGGCTATACTTCCCAGCAAAAGCCATCGATTACGACCATGATCACCCAAAGTGCTGCCAAAGGTATTATACACATCCCGCATGGGCATAACACACTTTTCATGTGTGTTATGCCCATGCGGGATCAAACTTGCCGTGAGCTTGTTGGCAAAGGTCAAGGTCAAGGTCAGGTCACAAAAAAAAATAACTATGCGCAAAATATCTACGAAAATCATGCAACACATGTTTTATGGGTTATTTGCCACGTACAATTCGATAGTGATAGTCATTGTACCAGCTGAATTAATGTACGTGAAGTAATTGTCAGGTTCAGGTCAAGTTCAGGTCACTGAAGGTCAAAATTTGAAATTGATCGACATAAAAAGAAGGCATGTTTATGGACCAGTTTTCTCTCAGGAATGCTGGCATTTATTTGTCTGTATCTGGTCAATAAAAGCAAAAAACGCAATTTTACAATATGACGTCTAAGTTACCCATACTTTAGATGTCAGAAGTCAGCCTAAAATGGAGATATCAGTTTGAAATTTGGTATGGTAGTTGCCTAGGCATGGTTCTCTGACATATCTTCCGGTTTTATGAAAATGTTAGAAAAATTTGATTTTGTGATCATTTTCCCAAAAACGTTTTTGAGTTCTTGGGGGTCAAAAATAAAATTTTAACAAATCCGAGATCGCTGGTTGGTAGCCCTTGCAATTTACTATCTTTTGGCGTTTTTCGATTGCATTTTGCTTCAAATGTGGCATTTGTAATTGTACGCCTGGCAAAGTTCAGCTGATTTTGGTGTAAAACTCGTGTGTAGTGACGTCACTAAATTCGCTATAATTTGATACAAAATCGACGAAATTTCTTCTTTTGCACACAAGACGTAACAATGATTTATAAGAAGGTGCCTGCAGTTTCACGTTGATAGCGCTATTAGTTGTTCAGCTATTGCGGAAATGCATCAGGGGGGGCGTTAAACGCCCCCTCCCCCAGTCAAAGGCGGGTTAACCCTCGTCCGGGTAGGGGGTGGATGCAACCCCCCCCCCCCCCCCCCCCCCCTCCCTCCCCCCTCGGTTTTTCTGGAATAACTCACGTAGTTTACAACCGATTTTGATGCAACTTTCAGTACCCTACTTTTGAAAACAAAATTCCCACATACTCGATTTTTTAATTTCTAACCCACATGACCCGTGACCTGTGTCTCAAGGTCATGTCAGGCGCAACTGGCGCCCCGCATTATCGATGCTTGTAACTTCTGCAGTTTTCGAGTGTTTGTTGTTCTGGAGCATATGCACAGGTCTTTCCAGGTGACAGTTGTGGTTTCCACTGAGAATGTGACCTCGATTGCCTTTTCAGAGGTCAACTGAGGTCATTGACCTCCGATGACCTCCGATGACTTTTTTTGGGATTCTGGCGGTTTCTAGGACATTTTGTGACACTGATTTCAAATTTGGGATCCATTTTACATAATTATATTTCCACTGGGGTCATGCGCTTCCACAGGTCAACCGAGGTCACTGACCTCAGATGACCTGAAATTACCTTTTTGGACTTTGGCAGTTTTTAGGACATTTTGTGACGCTGATTACGAATTTGGCACCCATTAAGCATTATGATATGCTCATTCACGATTCTAGCTCGATAAAATTCAAGTTATACGCATTTTCAATTTTGATGACATTTCGGTCATTGACATGACCTCAGAGGTCACCTAATAACCCAAAACCTTAAAATCAGATATCAGCGGCTTCCTCTCGTCACAAATAACACGCTCGTCTTTGCATCGAAGCTCTAGCTCAATTAGGGCGAAAAGCTAAGGGGTGTCGTACCCCCCCCCCCCCCCCCTACCCGAACACGTAGTGATTTTGCCCTACCCAGGCGAGGGTTAAACCTAAATTGGGTCAGCTTTGTCCAGACTCGCTACCTTTGACCTAGGAAGGCAGGAGACAATGATGTATTGATGTGAATCCGATTGTTTTATTAGATGTGTGAGGTCAGGCGACCGCAGTATGCTACTTTGAAATGAAGCACGCTGCGTTGCAGGAGGACATGGCTAAGCCATAGCGCTTGGCGCATGTAAAAACGAGCGGTTTTAGTTAGGATTTTAAGCTCGAGATTGACCTAGTCAATTATTCGATTCTGTGCTGGTTTTGGTGATATTAGGCCAGGCACGTAGCCAAGGGAGCCGGCGGGGCGGCGCGCGCGCGCGCGCACGCACACACACACACACACACACACACACACACACACACACACACACACACACACACA
>JAXIVJ010002078.1:115000-118407 GCA_036785665.1 Chirona hameri
ACTCTCTAAAAACCACGCGGAGCGTGGTCTTCAGAGAGTTTAGAGGACTTCAGAGGCCCTTTAGGGCCACCAGGGCGCTCTGAAAGACCCGAGGGCCCCTTGGACGCTCAAAAGAGCCCTGTGAATGTCAGAGGGGCCCCTGGCCAGACCGAAAGGGCCCCTGAGCGGGTCAGAGGGCCCCCTAAGCGCGTCGAAAGGGCCCCCTGAACTTGTCGAATGGGCCCCTAGCCTGCACAGAGGGGCCCTGGGCAGGTCCAGAGGCCCCTGAGCATGTCGGCAGTGCGACAAAGCGGCCAGCGCAGTCCCTTGCCAGGTCATAAGGGCCCCTGAGCAGGTTGGAGGGCCCCTGGACAGACCAGAGGGGCCCTGGAAAGTTAAAAGGGCCCCTGTGCAGGTCAGAGGGGCCCCTTACCAGACCTAAAGGGCCCCCAGATGGGTCAGAAGGGCCCCTGAACATGCCGAAGGAACCCCTAATCGGCACTGAGGGGCCCCAGGGCAGGTTGGAGGGCCCTCGGAGCATGTCGCAAGGCGACAAAGCATCCAGCGCAGTCCCTTGCCAGGTCGGAAGGGCCCATTAGCAGGGGCGGCGGATTGCGGGGGGCAGGGTACCCAAAATGCCCCCCAGTCGAAAATCCTGGGGAGCATAAGGGTCATTTTGCCCCCCCCCCCCCCAGATTTTAGCCTGCTCAATCTGGGAGGCAAAATGACCCTTTTGCCACCCCCTCCGCAGGATTTTCAACTGGGGGGGGGGGTACCCTGCGCCCCGCATTCCACCGCCCCTGCCCCTGAGCATGTCGGCAGGGCGACAAAGCAGCCAGTGCAGTCCCTGGCCAGGTCAGAAGGACCTCTGAACAAGCCGAATGGGCCCGACACACAAGAGGGGCTTCTAGGAAGGTCATAGGAGTCCCTGGTCAGACCGGAAGCGTCAGAGCACGTAGAGATCCCAAATGAAGATTAAATACAAAGAGGTCATACTCCACAATAAAATATTAAAAGCGGAGCTTTCGGGTATATTGTAACACCCTTCGTCAGGGTGCTACAATATACCCGAAAGCTCCGATTTAAACTTTTCCTGTAGAGTAAGCCTCTTTGTATTATATATATCACCCCACCCTTTTCACTCATGTCTTTTCACTTCACGGATCCCAGATGAGTCCCTGAACAGGTCGGAAGGGCGTTGAAAAGGTCAGAGGGGCCCTAGGCGATTTGAAGGACATTGGGCCTTTCAACAGTAAGAATACAGTTGTCCAGGGAATAAAACTCAAAATTTTCGCGACGCTCCGCGGAGAAATTTAACTACAAATTCAATTATATGCGGGTTAGGAAAAAAAACGGCCCGTTTCTCGGCGCATTGATATGTTATGTTGATACTTTCCTATGTGTTTTGTGTTTGCTATGTGTCTGTTATGTTATGTGTTATGTGTTATGTGTTATGTGTTATGTATTTTCTATGTGTTGCCACCTAACCGTCTGTTAAAAATACACCTTCTTAAGCCAACAGTTCGCGATTTACAATGGCATTACAGCCAACGCCTTCCCTATGTTAACGTCCTGGTACAACAGTAATGTTAAACGTGCTGTATATTGGCAGTCCAAGTGGTAACGTAGCCTTATTATTAGCCAACTATAAACAGCGTTAAATTATATGAATTTATTCTGACTATGGTGCACTGTCGATTTTATTGAAGCTGTAGAGTGACATTTACGTCCCCGGTATTAGGAAATTACCGACTGGTCATATAAGGTATATCATCGATAGAGAACTGGTAAAGCTGTTAGTACTCCGTCGTAGTTGGAGAAAATGTCGTTTATATTGATTTCGTAATCGCATAGCTTAGAAGGACACTAACCCTCCCCATCAACTAGACGAGTCTGGATGAGTATCTGCAGTTCTAAGTATCCAGTAACGCCTGTGCGGCAGATAGCAGTAAATACAGGCTCCAGAAGAGAGCAGTAAGATAAATTTACTATGGCTGATAATACCCACAGTCAGAGCCGGATAGAGATTAAATAAGTATTGGAGCTTTTAGAAGAGGCATGACGGCTTGTGTGCCCGATTCCCATATTGAAAATCAATCAGCGCGGCGAAACATGTAACGAAGGTACTCTTGGAAAATAATGTCCAGGCCGAGTGACATCGACTGGCCGTCCAGACCGAGTGACATCGGCTGGCCATCCAGACCGAGTGATATCGTCTGGCCGTCCAGACCGAGTGATATCGGCTGGCCGTCCAGACCGAGTGATATCGGCTGGCCGTCCAGACCGAGTGATATCGGCTGGCCGTCCAGACCGAGTGATATCGGCTGGCCGTCCAGACCGAGTGACATCGGCTGGCCGTCCAGACCGAGTGACATCGGCTGGCCGTCCAGACCGAGTGACATCGGCTGGCCGTCCAGACCGAGTGACATCGGCTGGTCGTCCAGACCGAGTGATATCGGCTGGCCGCATATCACAGGGAGGTTACAAGCAGAGTTCGTCACGGGCTGGGCCGGCCCTATCGGCCATGGGCCGGGTCTGGGCTGGGCCTGGGCTGGGCCTGGGCTGGGCCTGGGCTGGGCCTGGGCTGGGCCTGGGCTGGGCCTGGGATGGGCCTGGGCTGGGCCTGGGCTGGGCCTGGGCTGGGCCTGGGCTGGGCCTGGGCTGGGCTGGGGCTGGGCTGGGCCTGGGCTGGGCCTGGACTGGGCCTGGACTGGGCCTGTGCTGGGTCTGGGCTGGGCATGGGCTGGGCATGGGCTGGGCCTGGGCTGGGCCTGGGCCTGGGCTGGGCCTGGGCTGGGCTGGGGCTGGGCTGGGCCTGGGCTGGGCCTGGACTGGGCCTGGACTGGGCCTGGGCTGGGTCTGGGCTGGGCATGGGCTGGGCCTGGGCTGGGCCTGGGCCTGGGCCTGGGCCTGGGCTGGGCCTGGGCCTGGCCTGGGCCTGGCCTGGGCCTGGCCTGGGCCTGGCCTGGGCTGGGCCTGGACTTGGCCTGGGCTGGGCTGGGCTGGGCTGGGACTGGGCTGGGCCTGGGCTGGGCCTGGGCCTGGGCCTGGGCTGGGCCTGGGCTGGGCCTGGGCTGGGCCTGGGCTGGGCCTGGGCTGGGCCTGGGCTGGGCCTGGGCTGGGCCTGGGCTGGGCCTGGGCTGGGCCTGTGCTGGGCCTGGGCTGGGCCTGGGCTGGGCCTGGGCTGGGCCTGGGCTGGGCCTGGGCTGGGCCTGGGCTGGGCCTGGGCTGGGCCTGGGCTGGGCCTGGGCTGGGGCTGGGCCTGGGCCTGGGCTGGGCCTGGGCTGGGCCTGGGCTGGGCCTGGGCTGGGCCTGGGCTGGGCCTGGGCTGGGCCTGGGCTGGGCCTGGGCTGGGCCTGGGCTGGGCCTGGGCTGGGCCTGGGCTGGGCCTGGGCTGGGCCTGGGCTGGGCCTGGGCTGGGCCTGGGC
>JAXIVJ010002079.1:0-2500 GCA_036785665.1 Chirona hameri
CTATTTTCATGTTCTGAGGTTCGGGGCGAAGGCGAATGGAATCAGGGATGGGAGCCAGACGGGACCCGTCGCACCCGGCCGGCCCTGACCCCGCCGCGACTGTTTCCCTAACGCAGCGGCTCCCCGGGCTCGTTTATTCTGTGAGGTGGAGGGGCCGGATTGTTAACATGACGTCAAGGCCACCCGCCGCTGGCTCGCCGGAATTTATCAGGCTCCGGCTATGGCGCACAGCGGCTCTGAAGTCTGGGATTACATTTCGGCTCATCGTCTGTTTGGCCGCGTTCTCTAGTGGGTCTGGTGCCGCTATGTTTGGAGATTTCCGCTTGCAGTACGTCCAACTAACGGTACGGTACAATCAGAAGCGGCGGATAAGGGGAGGCAGGGGGGGGGGGGGGGCAGCTTGCCCTCCCCCCCCCCCCGCCACTCAAGCAGTTGGGGGGGGACAAACATGACTTTGCCCCCCCCCCCTCCCCCATAAATTTGTAATGAGGGGCCCTCCAAGAAGTTGGTTCGATTGTTTTATTTTTGACCGAACAATGACCCAGAGCCCCGATGTGCCCCCAGCCAGCCTGAGGACTTCTAAGGCCGACAGAAGGCCCTCAGTCGGCCTGAGGAGGCCCCTCGGTAGGCATGAGGAGCCCTCAGAAGGCTTGAGACTTCAAACATGGGCCTGCCGACGTTTCTTTTATCGACCATTTAAGGGCCCTGCAAAATATATTGGCCTAAATCCAAGGAGATACCATTTTGCGGGAACAAAAATGGGGGCGGGGGCCTTTGGCCGTGGGAAGGTGCCCTTTGGCGAGGGGGCCCCCTGGGTTTCTTTTCCCCCTCCCATCCAAAAATACGATCCACCGCACTACGGTACATGTCCAAAGCGTGATAAATTCCGAAAAGTGTAGCCGACACAGGAAGTGCCATCGTCACTGAATTGCGGAGGCCGGGTTTGTTTACAGCTCGACCGCTCTGATGAGCATAACGGTAATATTCGAGCTAACAGGGAACTTGTTGGACCATATCAAATGCTATTTACAGGAACACAAGCGTGTCATACATACCATCCTGAAGAGAATGCTATTGCGAATATTATTTTCGCTTCTCGTAACTTATCGTCAAATCATCATTATGTATGGTAATATGTATACAGTTGGCCTATTCAGTGTTCAGGCGCCGGCCGGTGACGCCTTGGGTGGCTCGACATGGCCGACAGAAGCCAGATACGCGACGGGCTGATAACGCTCCTCGAGAGACGACAGACCGCCGACGGTGACTTAGCTCCACCGCCGACCCGCTATCCTAAAGCTATCTAAACAGCAGACGGCCGGGAGAGTGCCGCATGACTCATCTGTACCCTTCCACCCATGACCCAGGGGTGGAAAATACTCATAAAATGGCTACACATATATGTAAATATTCGGCGGCATATATTACAGTGTCCGAGTCCTTTTGAAGGCTCGCAAGTCGTGCCTCGTGGGTTTTGTTTGACCATGGCAAATGCATTGCAGAGCGGCCACCGGTTATTCCAGCACGTCTTAGACCGCAGTCCGTAATCAGAACCACTATCAGAGGTGCAGCGCTGCGAGCGGTCGGTTCAGACTCGGCGGTACCGTAGCAGAGGGGTTGTAACGGTCACAGGCCTCCGTGCAGCGCCACCGTGGGGCGGACTGCAACAAGGATGCTTCACAGATGTGCGATCCAAATACACAGCTCGATACGTGTGCAGCGTCTGCGTGTTCATTTCTCACGGTGTGTCGGCCGTGCTGCCGCAATACTGTTGCTCGGCACGTCTCAAAAGGCTCACCACTGGCACTGTTCCCAGCGATGGAGTGATGCTAGGACCCTGGCTAGTGATGGGAGGCGGTTCAGGCGGGAGGGTTGTGTCCTGTTCCCAGTGGCGATAGAACCCTGATAGAGGCGGTTCAGGCGGGAGGGTTTGTGTCCTGTTCCCAGTGGTGATAGAACCCTGATAGAGGCGGTTCAGGCGGGAGGGTTGTGTCCTGTTCCCAGTGGCGATGGAACCCTGATGGAGGCGGTTCAGGCGGGAGGGATGTGTCCTGTTCCCAGTGATGCTACGACCCGGCCCTGTGATAGGACCCTGTACCGTGTGGCACGCTGGGGTGTGTCGGCGATGCGGATACGACTCCCCGCGGAGCTGCCAGGCACGACCGTGTGCCAATCAGCCACTCCCCGGCTATTTAGGTGTTCAGGACTCAGGCGCGGCCTCGCCTCGCTTATTCCAGCCCACCCACCTAGTCACGCGTTTCGCCCCGGCCCACTCCCCCTGCACCCGGCTCGCCCCGCCCCGCCCCGCCCGCCCCGCCCCGCCACCCGCCTCGCCTCGTTCTGGTCCAGAACACCCTGCCCCCCCCCGTCCAGCCAAATCGCCACTAACGAACTCGGTGCTATTTCGGCCCGGCAACTCCGGTGTTGCTACGGAGCGCCATCCAGGCGAGTCACTGCAGTCCGGGTGTCCTTGGAACTTTATGGATCCTACAACCTATCC